>JARYZH020000616.1:0-108858 GCA_030021035.2 Notholithocarpus densiflorus
GGAGGGGCTAAACTTTCATACTCTGTAACCAAGCTGCATGAGGCAGGCGTCAAGTTGAAGGGAGTCGAGTTTGATGAGAAGATAGGATGTTATAGAGGGTATAGACGCTTTCTTGACATAAGGTTCAATTTAAACAATGGAGTGTTGGAAATCCCATGCATTAAGTTAAATGATGAGAAAATACGTCTTATTCGAAACATTATTGCGTTAGAGCAATCCCATTATGTAGGGGACGCATATGTCACGGATTTCTTTGTCATTTTGGATTTCCTTATCGATAATTCCAAAGATGTAGATTTACTTTGTGATAAGGGAATCCTCGTTAATTACCTTGGCGATAGCAACGCAGCAGCATCAGCTGTCAACAGTCTTAACACCAATATCTTATGGGATTATATAAACCATGAATACTCGAAAATATGTGAAGATTTGAATGCATTCTATAAGAAACCTTGGCATAGATGGAAGGCAACGTTATGGCATCAATATTTTAGCACTCCTTGGAGATCTGCTTCTACTTGTGCTGCTATTATTCTTCTGCTGCTCACGCTCACACAAACTGTATGCTCTCTAAGGTCCACTAAGTGGTGACAGATTCTGTTGATTACTTTAGCATTTGTTATCTGTTAATTATCTTTTGTTTTCAGTTGTTACTGTTTTGAATAAGGGTTTATCCTTATCATTGGGAAGTCTTTTTGAGTGTGTTAGTGTTGGAATTGGATCAGATAAGCATAGTGCTTATCTATATCCGTTTAATTATCCTTTTGAGTTCTATAATAATTCTATTCAAGACTGCATGTTTTTCAATAATAATTTTATCTGAAAATTTATCAGAAACTTTAATTATTATTTGGGAGTTTTGGTTTTTATCAGAGATTCAAATTGGTTGCAGGGAGAAAGGATAAAATTGTGACCGTCTTCTTGTCACTTTCATGTGGACCCAACTTTTTTTTTTATCCCTAATCACAATCAAACACAAGAAGAGTTGTGGCAAAAATTGTGTATTTTTTTGTGGTACTAGAATTTTTATTTTCTATTTATTATGCATTAGGTCCTATCAATAAAAAAAAAATACTATAAAATAATTATTATGCATTAGGCAAGATAAATAAATAAGAATGTTATATTTTGTACAGATTCTGGGAAATTTTGATTTGTACATCATGCACCATGTATGCCAAGAATACCGTGGCTGATCTGTACATTTCCAAATTTTTATTTTTGATTACAAATTATTGAGTAGGCAATAGCACTTTTGGAAGTTCAAGAATTTTATTTGCCACTGCAATTCAAATACTCTCGTGAGGCTCACCTAATTTAAGAATTGATTTTCAGAACTCAGCTACTTTCTTAGCAAAGATTCTCAATACACAATATAATCTAGAACGTCCAAGTTCGACATATATAATAGCTAATCGGCTAGCTATTTAGCCTTATTAATTGCATGAATGGAGAGGAGAAGCATTTTAAAGAGAAGCCTTTTCCTTTAGCTATTATCCTTATTCCTATGCTAGTAAAGAAACACTAGAAACACAATTTTTTTTTTGTTACTTGTTAAGATGATAAGTTTAAGGGTAAATTACAAATTTGGTCATTATCCTTTACATTATATCTCAATTTGGTCCTTATCCTTTCAATTGTGTTAGTATGGTCCCTAATTTTTTGGTATTGTGTCAAAATGGTCCTGCCTTTAAGTGATAGATGAAAAAAGTTGACGGTCAAATTAAAATATTATTTTTTTATGCTACATGACTTCCACGTAAGCTACCATGTGCATTAATTATAAATATCAACATTTCCTAATTCACTCTAATGCTCTCTGTGTCCCCTTCTCTCTTTCCTCAGACTCCATGACCAAAACTCTCCAAGCTCCTTCAGTTAGGCCAATCAATTGAATACAAAATGGAGTAAAACACAAGTTTTTTGTAAGATTATTTTAAGAAGAAATGAAGCCAGGAAAACAAATACAAATGCACCCCGAAATCAAATACCCACTTGAGATCAATACTGTTATAGATTCTTAAAAAAAATCAATACTGTAAAACTAAAAAGCCCAAGATCGTGTTGAATGGGGGTGCTTAGAGGGTGTTAAGGACCAAAATTTCACAAGAAAGCCCATTCCATGAAAAGTAAGGAAAGACCATGGGCCTTAACAAAAGAAGGCCCAATTCATGAAGTTAAGAAGGACCCCAAAATCCCAAAAAGAAGGAAAAAGAAAGGAATAATAATAATAATAAAGAAAAAAAAAGAGGATCTCGGTTAGGCCAGAGGAAGGATACCGACGGGCTAGAGGATATGCAGCAAGACGAAGGATCCCAGTCAGACTAGAGGATATGCAGTAAGATGTATGTTCATATTTCCAACAAAAGTCATTAAAAAATCTAGCAAAACCAGGTATTATCTTTGTAACCCATGGTCTAAGCCCGTGGGATCCTGAGTGGATAGTAAGGGAGAAATGGTTTGGTCGGTAGGAGAGTGATTTCTGGTGAAAGGAGGATCCCGAGAGTTTCCCTTGGTTCATATATTTTCTTGGAATGTATGAACCAATGGAAAACTCAGTTCTCCCCATGTGCATGACACCTCCCCACAATTTCCTCTCAATTGTCATTTTCAACTAAAGCTATCATTTAGTACATTGAGCAACCCACCCAATCCTTTGACTTTCCAGGAAGGAATCTTTCATTTATAGCTAAAGCCAAATGCTCCTTTTGAGTTCTAATTGCCTAAATGAGCTAAACCTCTGCCCAATGCACATTTTTAGGTTCCAAAGGACATGGTTTTACCCAGCAGACCTGGGGCGTCCTTGCCCGGGGTACCATACCAGGTCTGCTATAAAAGGAATACTAAGGCATAGCAGATAGGGGGGATTTCAGAGGAAGAAAAATGGGGATTTAGAGGGATAGTTCAGAGGTTTAAAAGATATATTCTTAGAGCTTTAATAGCCCAGCAAGGAAGAGAAAGAAAGAAACAAAATAAGAGAGCCAAGGTGAAGGAATTTGTCCCATATCCTTGAAATCATTCAAAATATCACTTAGCCTCCAAAGAAACATATACCAAAACATGCACACATCAGATATCACTCTCTCCCACAAAAATCCTCCTTGCCTAACTATCTTGGAAGGCAATGCCCAAGCAGAGCCACTTGGACTTGAGTTCCAAATCCCACAAGTCTTGTGCAAAAGCACTAAGTCTGTGAGAATTAGGGCCAGGATCCTCGTGGCTGAATCATTCTCATGAAATTCATTTACATATATGTATATGTATTAAAATGTATATCCTAATCTAAGAAACTAACAATTATTTAAAGATATGTGTATTGTATAGTGTGTTCTTATGCAGGACCTATAGAGGTAAAGGGAAATAACAAAACTCTATTGCATAATAAGCATGGAGAAAGATTGTATAGTTCAGAGAATCAGCATTCTGGGTTCTTACAAGCCTAGTACCCCTAGGAACCATGACATCACGCCCGGGGTACCACGATATTACGCTCGGAGTACCAAGTGAAGGAATTCTTTTAAATGTTCACACAATAAAAGATAAGCCTCAAATACTCTATTTCAATCTCCTTCTCATTATGAATATTATGAATACTTATTTTAATTATTTCGTAAGAGTAAAGGGTCATTTTATGACATTAAAACACTTATAATGGTATTTTATTGCTTAGGAGGATTCGCATTTTTGCCTTGAGGAGATTTATGTGACTTGCACATAACTTGGTTCGTAATCAGCCCTCATTTAGCTGCGGTGAACCAAGCGCAATCCACCAAACAACAAATAAAGGGCCCGAGATCCTTGTTTCTACTTGAGCCTGAACATCGTCCGAAAAGGACCTTCACAAAGGGTATTATGCTAAAAATGCGCTTTGCTACTAAATGGATAAATCTTATGATGCAATGTATTACCTCTGTTACTTACTCTGTCAGGATTAACTGACAACCCGGAGGCCACATCACCTCTTCTCGTGGCTTGAGACAAGGGGACCCCATATCCCATTTTTTATTTCTTTTTTTGTGCAGAGGGACTATCAGCACTCCTACATCAATCCACATCACAGGGTCTCCTTAAAGGTGTTTCAGCTTGTCCTCTTGGCCCTCGAATTTCCCATTTATTCTTTGCTGACGACAATATCATCTTTTGTCAAGCAACCCCGGAATAATGCAGCCATCTTGAGCATCTCTTGACAATATATGAATAGGCATCGGGCCAACAGCTCAACAAGGACAAGACCGCCCTTCTCTTTAGCAGAACTACCCCACATGACATACAGGAAGACATGAAAAATCGCTTTGGAGCAGAGGTGATTCGACAACATAAAACTTATTTAGGCTTACCATTACTAGTGGGTAGATCAAAGCAAAACACTTTCAGAGCCTTAAAAGAGAAGCTAGATAACAAACTATCCAGGTGGAAGGAAAAACTACTATCACAGGCTGGGAAAGAGGTACTGATAAAGGCAGTAGCACAGGCTATACCGACATACACTATGAGTGTCTTCAAACTTCCTGACTCTCTATGTGATGACTTGACTGGGATAATTCGAAGTTTTTGGTGGGGCATGAAGGATGGCAAAAATAAAATGGCATGGCTTAGTTGGGAGAAAATGTGTGCTCCTAAAGAAAAGGGTGGGCTTGGTTTCCAAGACTTGAAAGCTTTCAATTTAGCACTTCTTGCTAAACAAGGCTGGCGTCTACAAACGAATCCAAACTCCTTAGTTCACCGAGTATTAAAGGCACGTTACTTCCCACAAACAGATTTCTTGCATGCTGAGTTGGGTTCACGACCATCGTATGCATGGCGCAGCATCCTTTCGGCTCAAATGGTTGTGAAGACAGGCTATCACTGGCAGGTTGGAGATGGGGAGTCCATTGCCATGTGGACAGATTGTTGGTTGCCGCGACCTTCCACCTTCCGGGTGTTGACATCTCCACCCTCTCATTCGGCAAACACCAAGGTAAGCTCCTCGTCAACCCAGACAGTGGTGATTGGAATGTACACATGATCAATCAATTGTTCCTACCTACAGATGTCATTTCCATCTTAAGCATTCCACTCAGTCGCCACAAGCCAAGAGACAAGCTAGTTTGGGCCTATACTCCCAGAGGCAACTTCACGGTGAACAGTGCGTACAAGGTGGCCATCTCTATGACTCGGTGTAACCCGGTTGCAGAAACTTCCCATGGCGCGCTCCACACCAGCTTTTGGAGGAAAATATGGAATCTCCATACTCCAAGCTAGATAAAGCTTTTTACCTGGAGAGCGTGCCAAGATATTCTCCCTACAAAAGCCAACCTCTGCCATCGTCATATCCTTGACTCACCAACATGTGAATCCTGTAATGTTGAGCCAGAGACGGTGGAACATCTTCTTTGGGACTGCTTTTTCACTAAAAAGGTTTGGAGCACCTCGGATATCCCGTTTAATAGCAACGGACTCAGCTTCATGCACTTCAAGGATTTTCTTTGGCACCTGATTTTCAAGTAGCACATGTGTTCTGAACTATTAGAGCTAACAGTCACCACGGCATGGAGTATTTGGTTCAATAGAAACAAAACCCGATTGGGAAATGCCTGCCAATCCCCTCACAAGATCGTCCACAAAGCCCGAGTTTTTCTTCTAGAGTACCAACATGCTCATCTTCGCCCCCCACTGTTTAAGAATGACTCCGACACTAGATGGGTTCCACTGGTGTTCCCATGGTACAAAGTAAACGTGGACGCCATGCTTTTCTCCAACCTCGGTACAACTGGCATCGAAGTGATTATTCATGATCATGAGGGTTCTGTGATTGCTACCATGAGCAAACACCTTCCTTTGCCGCTGGGACCTTTGGAGGCTGAAGCCAAGGCCATGGACGAAGCTGTTCTTTTTGCATGGGAGGTTGGAATCAGGGATATCATTTTTGAAACGGACTCATGTATTGCATGGCATGCCCTTTAGGACCCTAATGCTACACCGATCTCCATCTCTAGTCTAATCTTTGGGACCTGCCGAAGACTTCATGACTTTCGTACTTTTGATTCTATGCATGTGAGACGACAAGCTAATAAGCCAGCCCATACCTTAGCAGCCTATGCTAAAGAATAGACTCTTTTGTAATCTGGATAGAGGATTGTCCATCTTTCATTGAATCGTTGGTGATTCAAGATGCTTTGTTATTTTCCCCAGTTAAATAAAAATTGCGCATTTCGTATCAAAAAAAAAAAAAAATTTAAAAAGCCCAAATTAGGAAACAATGTAAACAAGATTAAAACCCAAAAGGAAACAAGTAAAAACACAGATCTTAAAAAATTGGAATGATTATACAAAGAAAAAAAAAAGAAGAGAATGTTAGACCAATGAAGACTATAAAGGTGATCCTCTAGATGTATAATTGTATTGTCTCTGACTCTCCCATTCTCACTGTTTCCCTCAAAACTAAACTGAACCCACCATTATACTGGGCACTAGGCAGTAGCCATGATCATACAATCAAAATCAAAGAAATATTCACACCTATTGCATTACCAAAGGATATTGGTAGCATTGTTTTCAACGCATTTTATTGTGGATCATTGTGTGCGCTTCGGTTTTCGTTTGGCAAAGGAATATCTTTGATGGGTTTTTCGTGTTTGGTCATGGTGTTAATCAAGGAAAGCATATGCCAGGCTGAGACTTGTGGCGTTTAATCTCATGGATTTTGGAGGTGTGGGTGATGGGTTATTGTGAGCACAGAGGGCATTGATGAATTTTTTTTTTTAATATTTCATTTTATTGTTGACATGGCAGTACACATGGCCATCTATGCAAATGAAAATAATATTTTATTTTTACTAGTTAGACATGTCAGCATTTTCCGTCTATCACTTAATAGCAGGGACCATTTTAACACAAGACCAAAAGGTTAGGCACCAAACCGACACAACTAAAAGGTTAGGGACCAAATTGAGATTTGACATAAAGGATAAGGACCAATTTTGTAATTTACACTAAGTTTAAATTATAAAAATAGTCACCAAAATATGACTTTTATAATATAAAAATTTTTGGAAAAAAAAAAAGTCAGAGAAATGAAATCCTTGTCCCTAATTTATTGATTCCCACGTTGTATGTTGTTGTTATTTGGATGCTCATAAAATGGTGTGACCTTAAATTGAGATAGATTTATGTTAACGGGTGTCCTTGTGCACTCATTAAGGAGGCTTTAACAGGTTCTCACTTGCATTTGGAAAATAGCAAAAACTAATAAAAACAAAGAATCAATTGCATTATAAAATTCAGTCTTAGTAGGTATCCCTCCTATCTTTTTTGTTCATTAATTTTATTTTTATTTTTTAAAAAGACCTATTAACAGAAACCATAAGACAAATTTTTTTTTTTTAAAAGACCTATTATTCTTTTTTTTTTTTTTTTTTTTTTTTTTGCGAGATAAAAAGTGACTATCAAATAAAAGGTGTAACATGCTTACCATATTTTCTATCAAGGTCCCCAATGTTTAAAGGCACTTCTTTTTAGAATATGATTCCTTTAGCTAGGTCCTGGTCAAGTCTTAATTGTTAGTAATACTGTCATTGCAATTCCCTTGAAATGTTTTCTAAAAAAATGAGATTAATTATGACTCATTGATACATCATTCAATTTCTCACTACCCATTATACTTCTTCACTCTCTTGGTGTAACAAGAATAATTTTTCTTTTGCTTGTTTATTACAACTAAAACAAGACTGTTTCATTCAGCTAGTAACAAGTGTTCTGCCGCAGCGATTCCATGTATCCTAGGCAAGTTCAGCAATATATTGGAAGAAAATTAGGAGAGTGTTATGGTCTGCTACTGGCAAGAAGAAGAAGTATTGTTCTTAGTCTTGAAGAAGATTTTAATACTACACTTAGAAGATCTAAAAATTGGAGATGGGAAAAGCACTTCTTTGTGGTATGATATTTGACACCCTTTCAAATTTTGTGTCTTGATTCAAAGAAGATTCTTGCATGATGCTCCAACCAGTTAGTTGCCACAATCATCAAACTAATTTGGAGTTATCCAGGTGGTGGCTTTTTTGAGTTTGCATCTTCTTTTTTTTTTTTTTTTTTTTTGGCTGAATGGAAAAATTTTATTAAGAAGAGAGTTGAGAAACAACACCAACATCTTCCAAAATTACATCCAAAAGATTCAGAGGAGCTGAGCATGGGCCAAAGAAACCAAAAATGCTATTCAGCAAAGACCAGTGGGCCAATACATGGGCAGCCCTGTTAGCACCTCTAGGGACCCAATCAAAAGAGATAGGTCTATTATAATTACAGTTTACTAAACTTTTGATCTCAGCTATAATGCTTACAATTCTCCAAGGAACAATGACACATGAAGATAGCCCTAGAAGGCTTGAATACAGGTTTTGCAATCACCCTCTATGCATACTGTGGCCAGGTTGCAATGCATAGCCATGTAAACAGCATTTTCAAATCGCCTCTACTTCTGCTTGGACAGGGACATTGCGATTCACAGCTTGAGTAAGGTCCAACTCAACTATTTACATCGTTTTGATAATGGTGGTCATGGCTAAAAGTTGGTATTTACAAATCTTCTACTAGGATAATGCAAATGCAATCAGTTAGTCAGAATGTTATCAATTTAAGAGTAAAGCATTATTTATTGATTTCCTTTAAAAATATCATAGATTCTAGTATGTTTGAAACAAAAGAAGATAAAGGAGACAAGAGGAGAGCGAAGAATGGCCAGAATATACTAATCTGGAATTACCCTTAAAATATTAAGCGCAAATTTGTAGGTATAGACCCTAGTAAGCATCAAAAGTTAAGCATTTGGTGTCATGCAATCTCAAATTTTCCCTGTAGAAACTGGATTCCTTTTCCTTTATTGTTTCTTTAATGTGCTTTTGGTGGTGATTAGAGTTCCTTCAAATGCAGATTTTTACTGAAAGTTTATTTGTTTATTTGCTGAAAATTTATTAAAAAATAATTATCCTCGAAAAAAGTGAGGTATTAAAAAGTTATATATGAACAAATAAACAGAAAAGTTACTTTCAAAAAAATAAAAAAAGTGGTGATGCCAAACAAAGTTTATTTGCTGCTTAATACCCCACAAGTAGAATTCACAAAGCATCAGTTGAATCAATAGTTCACATCATCCTCTTTTTTTTTTTTCTTTTTTTTTTTCTTTTTTATGTAAAGTACGAGCCAGCCATTTAGATTCTTAATATGATTATCAAGCATCTACTAATGGCCAATTTGCTAATCAAAGTTTTTCTGCTATGCCATGAATTGGAAGAGCAAGCACCCAACTGCAAAGTGCAAAGTTTATTGAAGGCCCCACATTCAGCAAGGATGGTTGGTTGAAACTTGAATATGCTTATTTTGTAAAAATGCCGCTTCTGAGGGCCTGAAATTGTATTGGCTATTTATATATGGCTGGTTTTACCATTTGGAGTCATAATGTGCCATTTCAGTTTTTACTCAATGGTAAATACAACAAATCAGGTACAAATTCATAGATTTGAATCAAAATGACTAAGACACCCCAATAATTAAAAAAAAAAAAAAAAATGATGAAGGTTTCATTTTCAGTTGCCATGCCACAAATCAAGCTAAAGACAATTTCAGTCTAAGCACCAAGAATACATTTGTGGATTCAAAATCGAATTGTATATATTGATGCCTAACCTTACTAGCATATCAGAAAGATAAATAACAATACTATATAATTGGAAGATTAACAAGATTTTAGTACCTAAGGTTTGGATCAACAAGTATTACCTTTTAGGCAAAACTCGTTTGTGAGTCATAGACTTCCAATCCCCAACAATATGAACACAATAGAATTCATCCAAGAGAGTGAAAATACAGCTTAAAATGGAAATTTTCAAATTGAAGTTCTGGCTCTAACTTCATCTTGATGTTTGATGTCCTGTAAATTTTTTGGCTCTATGTTTGCAGGGATCATAAAGTGGAACAAGAAATTCAATTGATGCTCACACTCCTATACCTAACTAGTTTGCATGCCTAGTAGATTGCTTAGGTTCAAATCCTGCCCATTAAACCTAAACCAAAAACAAAAGAGTAACGCTATAAACACAATATCTTTCACAACTGCTGAGTTAGTAAGTTGTTATTGATTCTCATACTGACCCACCACTAACACCATTTTTAGTGTCTACCACTATTAACTAGCCATCTCAACAGTTGTGGAAATGTTATGACTAGAGTTATTAAAAAAAAAAAAAAAAAAAAAAAACAGGACCAACTCGCCAAACACCTCACCAAATTTTATTTGTCTTATTTACTATACAATAAGAGGAGTTCAACCTACAATGCCAGACTAAAAAGAAAAACCTACAACTAAAATTTATATCTTGAAAATAAATGATACATAATCAAAGAAATTGTACAGAGACAAATCAAATTGAACATCTACTGCAGCCTATGTGAAAGGGCTAACCTCTTTGATTCAATTTCCCTCACACTTTGAACTATGTCATCAATGTTTCTAGATAGGTGGTGCGAATGGTCCTCCATATCTCTTAGAACCATATCAAGTTGTTCTTGAAAAGCTGCAGATCGCTTTCGCTCTCGCTGTAACTCAGCAGTCAATTCTCGAATTTTTACATCTTTCTCATCCTGAAAGAAATATCAACAAATCTAAAAACATATTGATAGTAAAATGTAAAGAAGCTTTTTTCCAACAAAAATATAATGTATTTTTTATGGCTCAAAAAATCAAATTATCAAATCAAAGAAATCATAACAATTAAGGTACCCATTTCAAGGTCAGAATTCATTTGCTGGAGGAGAGAGAGAGAGAGAGGGAAACAATATTAATATTTTTGTTCTTCAATTATCTATTAGGAAAAATTATCAGGAAAAATATCCAACATAATTGTCAAGGACAACAATTTTTATAATGATAGTGGATTAAAAGATTCAAAGCACTAACATTTTCTTACGTCTAAGGGGACTTGGAAAAGATAATGCCACTGATTTTCCTGCTCTTCTATTCATATAGTGGAAGAGCTAAATGATTGACTGCTATAAAAAATCATCTCATTGTTCAAGTGTCATCTAGTGAATTAGAGAAGCCAGGGTCTGCAGGACTTCGCTAACCTTTTTCACAAAACAAATTAATATCTCAAGAGTGAGCTACAGCTTTTCCAAGCTTTCAGAATCTACAAATTTGAAATCATTGACTTCCAGCCATTCTCAGTGTTGTTAAAAGTTCCAGGTGCATTTAAATGCAAATGCCTCCTAAAGCCTAGACAGAAAATGCAAAGCGCAGGTGCATGCCTGATTCAATTAAAGTGCACATTTTTTAAAATATAATCTAAAGTCTAGAGAAATATTCGTAACATTTAATTTTAAAGATAAAATAGCAATATATTTTGGGTAATAATACAAAAAAAATCCCTTGAGGTTCGCCAGTAAATCACTTTAAAGAGTTATCTGCTATCCCACAACCTTTTATTTTCTTCTAAATCTTATCCTGTAGGTTTTGATATATATAATAAGAAATATTTGTGTTTGTAGTTAGCACAGCCTAAGAATAGTGTTCTTTATAATCCAATAACTAATTTTATGATCCAACGGTTAATTGTAATTGGTTCATATACTTTGAAAGTTTGAACTTTCCCAGTTCACCTTACGCGCTTCATTCAGGTAACACAAGTGCTTCACTCCTAGAGTTTCACCCTCTGCACACTTGCAGCAAGGCGCTTTTAACAACATTGACTAATATTACAGGAATATATGCCTTCTTTTCTTCAAGCATCTAGAACTTTGAGCATCTTATTCAGTAGATGACTAATTAATACTCATTCAAAGATATCATTATCTTTTATAGAAATCTAAACATAAACAGCATTAATACTGCTTCAAAAAGGCCTTCATTAAAGAAAATAATAGTTTGGTAATCAGAAAATTTTTCATTTTAACAATGTTAAATATTTCAAGATGTACAGAAACAAGAAAAAAAAAAGGCCTCAAAAGAAGATGACTTATGAACAAAAGAGGTTCCATAGTGCGGACACCAAATATTATGCTGATTTAAACCAAATTTGTGCTTATTTGAAATTTGAATAATTTTGATTTTATTTTGATTGAGGATTTTATGGGATTGTATTCATGGCATGATTATAAATTTATAACGTTCCTTGTTGATGTAAGCTTGAAAACCCTATTATAAGAGGTTCCAGTAAATATTTGGGACGTTGAATTTTGAATGATTCAATGGATAAAAAATACTCAGTTGAGTTTCCTCTATAGCTTGGTGGTGATTCCAAGCAGTCCTTGGTAGTTGAAGTCTAGAGTTTGTGCCCATTTCCCTTGTTTCCCTTTATTTTCTATTTGTGTATCTACCAGTGCTGCATCAGATTTAGTATCAGAGCAAACCTCAATCCATCACAATCTTGCTTTTCCACACCAATATCCAAGACACCATCACTGGCACCAACAATATTAACCAATTTGCATCCATACCCACAAACCTGAAATCACCCAATCTGCACAAATCCAACCACCCACAGTGATCAAAACACCACAAAATCTTACCCCACAGTCAGCCAACACCTAAAACTATGACTCAAATTGCACAAAATCCACAGTTATCACCTTGCTCCAACCCATCACTAGAGCTCAACCTCCATCAAGAACCCATCCTGCCACCATCTACGAAATCCATAGCCCAAGCCCCTGCCGTGAGCCCCACCATTGCCATCAAACCCATCATTCCCCTGTTGGCTCTTGGAAACTCCATTCACCACTCGTGAACTTCGACCTTGTAGCCAAGAGTGACCCAAAAAAAAAAAAAAGACAAAAGCATGATTTGTACCCAAAGGCCCAATGTCCACAAGCCTTCAAAAAAACCCATTTGAAAGGTAAACAACACTCAAGCCCAGCCCAAATCAGTCCCTCAATCAACCTGACACATTAAATGCACAACCCATTACCCTAACCTAACCCATTTTTAAAAGAAGAAGAAGAAGAAATAAAACCCAACCCATTACTTGTGCGTAAGCCTGGGCCCTCCTTAACTCCATCTAATGACCTTAACTATCATCAGGAGCGGACACCATAAATTGAAACTATCTAAAATAAATTCTCAAATTTTTATTGTAATTTGCAATGCATTCTTTATCCCCAAAAAAGAAGAAAAAAAAAAAAAAAAAGTCGGTGAACAATACAACAAACCTCCTTGAATTAAACAACTGTACAACGGTAACAACTAAACTAACAACCAACAAATGGACCCCACCCCACCACCAAATCAAAATTCCTTTCTTTTCTCGCCTCTCAAACCGAAAGAAAGCCCTAATCCCAAATTAGAAAAATTTCCCAATTTACTCAAAACCCTAAAAAGTTTCTGAGCTCTCTCTCTCTCTCTTAATTCCCAAATCAAGAAGGCGAGCCCTCCAAAAGAGCTCGCATCTTTTGACAAACATGCCTTAATTCTCTCCCCTCTTCTTTATCATCGTCGTCGTCGTCGTTGCCGTAATCTCCATCCCCACTGTCCGATCCGACTTCGACTCCTCAACCATCCGATTACACTCCGAAGACGCCGCCGATCTCTGTGGCGGAGGAGGAGGAGGAGGAGAAGGACCCGTGCCCCAGTCCTGCCCTGTCAATTGCTTTTGGACCGACCCCGTCTGCGGCGTCAACGACGTCACCTATTGGTGCGGCTGCACCGACGCCCTCTGCGCCGGCGTCAAGGTCGCCAAGTTGGGATTCTGTGCGTAAGCCTGCGCCCTCCTTAACTCCATCCAATGACCTTGCGGTTGGATGGTGGAGGATTGCGGGTACTAGACATTATGGTGTAAGCTAATTGACACAAGAGTACTACCTATAGCTATACTCCAAAAGACCAAGTCTCTCCCACCTAGGGGAATTGATGCGGCTACTAGACATTATGCTGATTTGAACCAAATTTTCTCTCATTTATACTCCAAACATAAGCAGTATATTGACAATGCAACATCTCTCCACAAATTTTTACCTTAACAAAAAGTGAAAATTTATTATTTTAGAGAACAACTACCATTAACATATTCTTCTATGTCACAAGTAGCATCATCCAATAACAAAGATACATGACAAGGGTTCAATGCTTCTCAAAGAGATCAAAAGCACAGAAAGGATAACCTTTCTAAGCACATATAATCAAACAAATTCATCTTATTAACCTTATTATCTACCAACATAATTGCATCTTGTAACTAAAACTAATTTGCCAACAAGTAAAAGCTTCAAATCATCTAAACCTAACTTCAGGTTCTATTGCATGACTACAGGACATACAATATTTACGCATTCTGTGAGGGAAATATCACGAAAGCATCAGAATAACTGTTAGGAGGAAGATCACAACATTTTTTGACTTTTGGAAATAGGGAAAGATTAGTAAGCTAGCAGGATTTTTTTTACGAAGGAGAAATTTCAACAACATTTTTTTTTTTTTTTGTGGATAATTCAATAGTTACAACGGAGGAGGGGGGATTTGAACCATGGATGTCAATTAAATAACATTTAATTAACTTTCTAGATTATAATTTTGTATTTAAAAACCATTTTTCATGCCTTTGAGATTTAAAATTACTAATTAAATAATTTTGTTTATGTTTAGCTAACATTTTTTTTTTCAATTTTAAATTTTGAAAAAATTGTTTATGCAAAAACAACTATAACAACATGTACAATTCTATGATTAGTATTAATAAATATGTTGTAAATAGTGAGTTCATATGAAAGTAACTTTAATCTAATCACAGTAGTTATGAAAAATTGGTGGGAAATTTTGTGTCCCTACCATTACTTTAATAAAATAAAAAAAATAAAAAAATAAAAACTAGCATTCCACAAATTTTGGGGCCTTTTTATGATAGAGGTCCTTAGAGCACTAGCATCAAGTCTCTTAAAAAAAAATCTATTTTCATACACCAAAAACATTTTCTACTTTAATATAGCATTTGACAATACACTCCCCAAACCGTGAACCCAACACGACACGAAGTAAGCAAGTTATGGGTTGAAGCTTAATGGGTTTGTGTCATATTCGAGTTAACGTGAATAGCCCATTTAATAAACGGGTTGGGTTAGTGTTCAATCGATGGAACCCGTTTGACCTGATTTACCTGTTTAATTAAATAACATTTTACCAATATACCCTTTAAACCCTAGGTATATGAACTTATTAGTTGCCGTAGTTTTTTTTTTGGACATATTATGATTGATTATTTGTGATATTGAGATATGCTTTAGTTTTGAATGATTATTTATGATGCAGTTACTCATTAGTTCTAAAATTTATATTACAAATATTTGTTTGTTTTTTCATTTTTTTTTTTTTCATTTTGATAAAAATCTGATAAACAGGTCGACTCGACTGGCTCATTTAATAAATGGGTTGTGTTAGAGTTGAGGAATCTTGACCCGTTTAATAAACATGTCGAGTTAGTGTTGACTCATATAGTCGGATACTCTTAAGTTGACACGACACGAACCCGATACATGAACACAAATTGTCACCCCTACCCACAATCACAATGACAACGACCGATCTCAACGGCGAGGAGAGAGAGAAGATTTATGGCAAGGAGGGAGAGAGAGAGAGAGAGAAAGAGAGAGATAGTGGTGAGTCTTCGTCTATATGCTTCCTTCAATTCAAAATTTCCACTTGGAGAAGAAGACCATGTAATGCAGTCCGAAATTTTGGTAGAAAAGGATACAGGGGTGGCTTTCATTTCCAACATCAACCTCTCAAGACACACAAAGGAGCAATTTAGCCAATTCCAACCCGAGAAGCTAACCACATCCTTCAACATCATACCCTCCTCCCCCCTGTTAAGAGGCCTTGCAATCAAGCTCCGGAAAGGCCCTCAGTCTAGCCACTTATCAAACCAAAGAGATAATTGGCTATTCTTGCCAACAATCCATTTCGTACCTTCTAGGAACACTGTTTCACCTTTGCAGATGGCAGCCCAAATAGAGGAGCAAGATCCTCTAATATTGCTCGGATTAGCTATCTCCTTTGAGAACGGTATTTCTAAGTAAGAACTCTGGCCCATAATGATGAAGATTCTGTTTGAAGGCGCCAGTTTAACTTGGCTAGGCTTGCAATATTTTTTTCCCTTGCTACTTGTATACCCAACCCGCCTTTTTTCTTTGGCTTAGTAATCTTTTTCCAACTAACCAAATGGATTTTCTTCTTGCTTTCAGAAGAACCCCACAAGAAGTTACGGCTTAATCTGTCAATGCTATTTAAAATCTTAACCGGAAGTACTGCACATTACATTGCATAATTCGGAATGGTGGTGGTCACTGCTTGAGTAAGAACAAGTCTTCCGGCAAATGAAAGCAAATTTGATTTCCACCCTACAAGCCAGCTTTGAATCCGCTCAATAATATATCCAAAGTCTTGAGTCCTTGCCGAGTGTTTAATCAAAATTCCCAAGTACTTTCCAAGAGAAGGGGTTGAGTGAAATCCCAAAATATCACACATCTCAGCCCTCTCCTCCACTGATACATTAGGGGAGAAATAAACTTGAGACTTGTCTTGACTTACCTTCTGACCGAAGATACTACAAAAGGAATCAAGCACCTCACTGACAGCCACACAAATTTTCCGATGTACTTTCGCATACAATACCAGGTCGTCCGCGAAGAACAAGTGGGAAAAGGCCGGCCCACCCCGAGAACCTTAATAGGATCCCAACAATTTGAACTGCATTTCTCTGAAATAAAGGCTCCCAAAACTTCCATACACAAGATAAATAGATACGGGGAGAAAGGATCCCCTTACCTAATTCCTCTGGATGGAAGGAAAAGATCTAAGGCACCCCCATTAAAGAGAATGGAAATAGATGAGGAGGATACACAGATCATAATCAGCTTAATCAGGTGGCTTGGGAATCGAAAGAGAGAGAGGGTATCTCTGATAAAACTCCACTTAAGCCGGTCATAAGCTTTCTCCAAATCTATCTTAATTTCCATACACCCACTCCTCCCCTTTTTTTTTGACATAGAGTGGATAATCTCCTGCACTATAATGGCATTATCGATACCTTTCCGGCTTGGAACAAAAGCAGTTTTATAAGGAGATACCAAACCAGGCAGTAGAGGTCTAAGTCTTCCAACAACAATCTTTGAAACGACCTTATACACCGTATTACACAGACTGATCGGCCAATAATGATTGAAGGACTCTGGATTTTTACATTTGGGAATCAGTGTGATAAGAGTGTGGTTAAGGTACTCCGAAAGAGAGAATAAATAGAATCTAGATCTTGAACAATCAAATTCCAAATTTAAAAGGGGAATATGGATATACTATATTTAGATTCACTTTGAAAGAAAGAAAAAAAGGCTGGAATTTGGATCTTGAAGAATTGAATTTTATGCAATCCAACTCTTCATCATATTACATGAAGGAAGATTCACTGGTTGAGATGGGATGAACTAACAAAAGTTGAAGGGGAGGGAGGCATGGGATTTTGAGATATAGCCATATTCAATGATTCCTTATTGGCAAAACAAGCTTGGAGGCTTCTGCATAATTCAGACTCACTGTTTTATAAAGTCTTCAAAGCTTGCTTCTTCCTAACTTGCTCGATAATGGAAGCTAAAAATTCACATGCAAGTTCTCACGCTTGGACTAGCATATTACATGGGAGAGATGTGTTGCTTAGAGGATGCCGATGGAGGATTGGGAATGGAAAATCAGTGAGCATTTGGCAGAATTTTTGGCTACCAAGGAAAAATCACCACAGGTACTATCCCCTATTATTGATTTTATGGCAGGTGCTAAGGTTGATATTCTCATAGACGAAACAACAAGACAATGGAATCATGAATTGATTGATAGCATCTTTATTCCCGAAGAGACAGATTTAGCCAAAACAATACCATTGTCATAGCAAGAAGCAGAGGATAGCTTATTTTGGCCTTTCACTCATAACGGGTCATACACAAGTAAGTTCGAATACCGGTTCTTGAAAGCTGAGGAGGAAGCCGAGATCAATGAAGAACAATTGGAGAGGGATAGATCACTTGGGCGAGGAATCTGGTCTTTGCAGGTTCCAAACAAGATTAAAAATCTGAAATGGAGGGCCCGCCAAAACTCATTGCCGACTAAAGAAAACTTGCTGCACCGAACCATAATCGACAATTCAGTTTGTGACCGGTGTAAGCTTGCACCTGAATCAACGATCCATGCTCTCTGGTCCTGTACCGAACTGGATGTGGTATGGGAAGATAACTCGCTTTGGAATTGCTGTTGAACAAATACCTTCATTGACTTTAAGGAGCTTCTATCATGGCTCATCACAAACCAGCATTACCTGGAGTTATTCTTGGTCATGGCATGGTCAGTTTGGACCAATGGAATCAGATTCAATTGAACAAACCCAGCAGTAGACCACACTCGATTGCTTCACTAGCAAAAGAGTACCTTGCTGAGTTTAAGGCAGTTCAACTTCCCGCACCACCTATGTGTTCTGCTCCCTCTTCGACACAGTCTCGGTGGCAGCATCCAATGCAGGGAGTGGTGAAGATAAACTGTGATGGAGCCATTTTTGCCGACAAGAATAACGGGCATTGGGGTGGTGATCCAAGACAGCCTTGGCTCGGTATTGGGTTCACTCTCTAAGCAATTACCTTAGGCCTATACCCCATTGGAGATTGAAGCAATGGCAGCATCAACAACACTACAATTTGCCTTGGACCTGGGATTTACTTGTGCTATCCTTGAGTCCAATTCACAAGTCTTGGTGAATGCCCTCTGCAATGACACTATTTTCTTGTCTTCAAATGGCTTGTTAATTGAGGATATTAGACTTAATGCTAGGTTTTTTAATCAATTACATTACTCTCATGTTAAGAGAGAAGGTAATAAGGTTGCTCATAATTTAGCTCGACATGCTTTATGTATTTCAAATTTTGTTGTGTAGATGAAGGATGTTCCACCACCTTTACTTCATGTTGTCCTAGCTGATATTGCTGGGTTTTCATATTAAAACAAGTTACGTTCCCCCTAAAAAAATAAAAAATAATTTATTTTGCTATTATCAATTATTTGCCTACTTCCTCCTTTTAAGTTTAAAGGTTGCAATTTAATTTTATTTTAAAGTATCTATTTTTCAATCATATCATCAATATAAGACTTTTTTTTTTCAAATTAAATCAAGAGTTATGTAATTTAATTAGTAAGCACTTCTTACTACTTTTAACTGATATATTCAAAATCCAAATACTCCAAATTATCAAATTATTAAAAATTAAAATTAAAAAGAGGGGGACAATGTTAGCGGTAAACAATACATTATCTTATAAGCTCAGTTTTTAACTTTTAATTTTTATGTACAGCTTTTTAAAATCTCATTTTTTTTCCTCACTTTTTCAAGGCACAAGTACCCTTTCATTAAAAAATTTCAACAAAAAACTATACCTAACCTTCATCGTGTTATTAGAAGTGGGGATCATATCAGCTATACCTAACCTTCAGGGTTCGTTTGGTTGGAGGAGTGGAAAAGTAGAAGAATGGAAAATTGTGGGAGGATGAAAATGATGGAAATATGAGAGTGCGCAGCGGAAAAATTAAACGGATCTACTTCATTCGCAATTGATAACATGCACTATGTAAATTTCAGAATTCAAGAATAAGAGAGTGTACCTTGGTGTGGTGAATTTCAAAACAAAAATTGTAAGCACTTGGGAATACTTCTAATTTTCACTCCAATTCCACTAACGCCCAAGATGTGTGGTCTCTCAATCAGTTATATGGAATGTTCAAGAGAGAGTTCAAGAGTGTCCAACACTCACATACACCATTTCATGTAAAAGGTTCTCTACAAAATTCTGTATGTTTCTCTCCTTATAACTGATTATCTAATTGGGCTAGCCTTTTGGGCCTTTCCAATTGGGCTCTAGTATGTGGCTTGGAGTGGGACCAAAAGTGACCAATAAGACACTAGCTCCAATGGGCCTTGCGCTTTTCTGTCAACTCTTGATAAGTCTAAAGTTACCATTAACTATATTTAATACCACTATATAAAAATAGTTGCACTCTAGGCCTTATCTATAAATTATATTCCAAGACTTTATTGTGCATGCAACCCCTTCATAAAATATTCGTAGTAATACAAAGTCATAAATGCAGACTGCCACTTTGTAAATTACTACATCTTAATCCTTGAGTACCCGGTTTAATCTTTTTATGTTATTCACCATATTTATGAAATCCAATTTCATAAATATATACTTTAGTCTTACTAAAGTGGTTAGGCCTAACTCTCTGAATAACAAACCCATTAAACTTATCTCAAGAGAATATTTTGTATCTCCGTTAAGAGACTATGAATTCCATCTTGAGAATATATGTTCCATCAACACTAAATGTAGCTGCCCAACATACTGAGGTTTTGACCGTTACTTTAGATCTCACTCCTGATATATCAAAACAACCTACACCTCATGATCAGGTCTATTATTCTCTCAGGATTAAGAGTTCATGCAAATATAAGTCGTGAGATTTATTATTCAATGGACAGTCGTTAGGAAAATAATAAATCTCACAGCGGTCCAGTTCAATATGTCTTAACTCTTAAAACATATCAACATATCAACTAGAAGTCTCCACTTCCATGATCAAAACAAATCATCGTAATTGATATGTTATAGTCTTCGCAGATGAAACGCCCAATTTCATCACCGACTACGAATTACAATTCTGAGTTTACAAAGAACTTGTGATTTATATCTTCTGTGACTTTTCACATAAATCACATACTATGCATCTCATGGACTATATGATAATGTCCGAATATTCATGTTACCATTATTTCAGATAATAATAAAACAACTTTATTAAACACAATATTAAGTCATACATAATTTCATACTTAATATTATACATAGCATCATACAATAGGATTTAAGGACACTTATCCTAACAATCTCCCACTTGCCCTAAAGACTATTGTGCACTAATCTAACTCTCATTCCCTCTAAATGTGACTCGAAAGTCCTTTAAGGCAAGGATTTGGTAAATGGATCTGCTAGATTATTTGCACTTTCAATCTTTGCTACCACCACATCTCCACAAGCAATAATATCTCGAATGATATGGTACTTCCTCTCAATGTGCTTTCCTTTCTTATGATTCCTTGGATCTTTTGATTGTGCAACTGCTCCACTATTGTCGCAAAACAAAGTAATGGGAGCTTGCTCCATTCTTACTACACCAAGGTCAGAAAGGAATTTCTTGAGCCATACAGCTTCTTTTGCTGCTTCACAAGCAGCAACATATTCTGCTTCCATAGTGGAGTCCGCAATACATGATTGCTTGACACTCCTCCATGTTATGGCTCCACCTCCCAAGGTGAATACACATCCTGATGTGGATTTTCTGAAATCTAGATCCGATTGAAAGTCTGAATCTGTATAGCCAACAGGTATTAAATCCTCACAACGGTAAACAAGCATATAATCTCTCGTTCTCCGTAGATACTTGAGAATATGATTTACAGCTTACCAATGTTTTGGTCCTGGATTTGATTGATATCGGCTGACCATGCCAACTGAATAACAAATATCTGGTCTAGTACAAAGCATGGCATACATGAGACTTCCTACTGTTGAAGCATAAGGAACTTGTCTCATTATATTTACTTCCTCTTAAGTCTTAGGCCTTTGGTCATCAGACAGAGAAACTCCATGTCGGAAAGGAAGAAATCCTTTCTTGGAGTTTTGCATGCTAAACCGTTCTAGAACCTTATCTATATATCCAGCTTGTGATAAGCCTAACATCTTATTCTTGCGATCTCGCCAAAGCTTGATCCCTAGAATAAAGTTAGCCTCACCCAAGTCCTTCATATCAAATTGGCTTGACAACCAAACCTTTACTGATGACATCACCCCTACATAATTTCCAATGAGTAGAATATCATCAACATAAAGCACTAGGAACATTACTACTTTATCTTGATGTCTTTTGTACACACATGGTTCATCAAGATTTTGTTCAAAACCAAATGATTTGATTGCTTGATCAAATCTGATGTTCCATGACCTAGATGCTTGCTTAAGTCCATAAATGGACATTTTCAACTTGCATACCATATGCTCTTGGTTCTTTGCAATGAAACCTTTCGATTGCAACATATAGATTTCCTCTTCAAGATTGCCATTGAGAAATGCAGTCTTGACATCCATTTGTCAAATCTCATAATCAAAATGAGCAGCAATGGATAAGAGAATTCTGATAGATTTAAGCATTGCTACTGGTGAAAAGGTTTCCTCATAATCAATACCTTCTTTTTGAGTATACCCTTTCGCCACTAGCCTTACTTTAAAGGTTTCAACCTTTCCATCTATCCCTCTCTTCCTCTTATAAACCCATTTGCAACCAACAGGTTTAATGCCGTTAGGCGCCTCTACAAGATCTCAAACTTGATTGAAATACATGGAATCTAATTCAGATTTCATAACTTGGACCCAATGATGTGCATCTATATCATTCATTGCTTCATCATAAGTGTAAGGATCCGATTCAGCCACTTCTGAGATAGCTTCATAAGTTTCTCCTAAACCTATGAATCTTATAGGAAGCCGAACAATTCTCCCACTACGACGAGGCACCTGTGTACTAGACATCTCTTGAGTAGTATCTTGTGGTGTATCTAATACAGCCACATCATCCCTAGTTTCATCCATTGGTTGTTTATTTACAGGTTCATTCATTTTAGCCAACACAACTCTACTTCTAGGAGTAAAATTATTCATATAGTCATTTTCCAAGAATTTAGTATTTGTACTAACAAAAACTTTGTTATCTTTACGACTATAGAATAAATAACCCCTAGTTTCTTTTGGATAACTTACAAGTAAACACACTTCTGATTTTGGTTCTAATTTATCAGACTTCCCTTTTAACACATGTGTAGGACAACCCCAAATGTGGAGATATTTCATACTAGGCTTACGCCCACTCCACAATTCCATGAGTGTTTTGGGAACAGATTTCGATGGAACTAAATTCAAAAGATGTATTACTGTATTTAAGGCATAACCCCAAAAAGAAATCAGTAAGGTTGAGTAACTCATCATGGACCTAATCATTTCCAAAAGAGTCCTATTCCTTCTTTCTGCTACACCATTCTGTTGGGGAGTTCCAGGTGCAGCCAATTGGATACAATCCCATTTTGAGTTAAGTAATCCTTGAAATCCCCAAGAAGGTATTCATCACCACGATCAAATCGTATGGCTTTTAGGTGTTTACTTAATTGATTCTCAACTTCAACCCTAAACTCTTTGAACTTTTCAAAGGTTTCGGACTTCTGTTTCATTAGGTACACATAACTATATCTTGAGTAATCATCGGTAAAAGTGATGAAATACTCATAACCTCCTTTTGCTTAGGTTGACATAGGACCACATACATCAGAATGCACTAGCTCTAGCAAATCTTGGGCTCTTCTACCTTTTGCATTAAAAGATCGTTTGGTCATTTTACCTTCCAAACAAGATTCACAAACTGGAAAATCATCAAAGTCCATGGGCTCTAAGAGTCCATCTTTGATCAGTCTTTGAACCCTATTTGAATTAATATGACCCAAACGCAAATGCCAAAGATATGCATCACTAGTAAAAGGAAACTTTCTCTTTAATGATTTCACATGAGAGTTATTATCTAATTCAGAATTGTATAATTTATGCTTATCAGGAGTTAAAATATAAAGACCATCTACAATATTGCCAGAACAGATAAACACTTTATCCTTCTTTATTACAACATTGTCTTTTAGGATAACACAATATCCATTTTTACCTAAGTAA
This sequence comes from Notholithocarpus densiflorus, assembly GCA_030021035.2. Lineage (NCBI taxonomy): Eukaryota > Viridiplantae > Streptophyta > Magnoliopsida > Fagales > Fagaceae > Notholithocarpus > Notholithocarpus densiflorus. The sequence continues at coordinate 23,809 of JARYZH020000616.1, forward strand.
GTAGCAGAAATTAAATTCCTACGAACATTAGGTACATACAAACAGTCTTCCATTATTAAAACTCTAGATTCAAAACACAAATTATAAACACCAACAGCTACAACCGGAATCCTGCTCCCATCAGCCAAAGTAAGAAACAACTCCCCTTCTTTAAGCTTTCTGGTCTCCTGGAACCCTTGCAAGGAATTGCAGATATGATTAGTACAACCTGAATCCACACACCAGGAATCCGTGGGATTCTGTACCAAACATATTTCTAGAAGGAATGTACTTTTCATACCTTTATTGGCAGCCTTAAATTTTGGACAATTCCTCTTCCAATGTCCTTTCTCACCACAATGGAAACATTTTCCTTTGAACTTCTTTCCTTTGTCAGCAACCCCTAAGGCAATTTGTTTACCCTCTTGCTTGGTGAAGTCCTTCTTCTTCTTCTTCTTACCCTTGCCTTTCGACTTAGGTTGAGAAGTAGAAACTTCACCAATATTGGCTTCAACATTAGAAGTACCAAGGATGCCTTCCGCCGCTACCAACTCATTCATTAATTCAGACAAAGCATAAATCTTTTTGTTCATATTATAGTTAAGTTTGAATTCATTGAATGATTCTGGTAGTGACTGGAGTATCATATCCACTTGGAATTCTCCATCAATATCGGCACCTAAAACTTCCAATGTATTCAGATTAGAGATCATTGTAAGACAATGATCCCTTACTGAACTACCTTCAGCCATTTTGGTATTATAAATTTGTCTCATGGTCTCTTGCCTTGCAGAACGGCCTTACTCACCAAACATCTCCTTCAGACTTAATATAATGTCTGAAGCTAGTTCTACATCCTGCATTTGATGCTGTAGAACATTTGAGATAGATGTTAGGATGTAGCACTTGGCCATCTCATTAGATTTCTGCCAACGATCATATCATTGTTTTTCCTCAAGAGGAGCATCTAATAAAGGAAAGCTAGGACATGGTTTAGTAAGCACATATTTGTGCTCTTCAGCAGTGAGAACTATGTCCAAATTTCTTTTCCAGTCAACATAGTTGGATCCAGTCAGTTTGTTTTGATTAAGAATAGTTACAAGTGGGCTAAATGATGCCATGTTCAAATCTGAAAACAATAAACATGAATATAATAAGTAAACTGGACATTATCAATTTAGCATATAAACATATAGTATGGAACCTTAATAAAACCATAATATAATATATGCAACAACAACCCAATCCCGCAATTAATATTCCTCGGAAGCGAGGTCATACTAATCACTATGATCAGGCGAGAATTATTCTCATTATTAATGCTATCATAGTAACTCTTACCAAACAAAAATAATTTGCCGCTTTTCCTTTAGCCTCTAAGTAATAATGACATAGCTCCGAAGGGAGGTTAACATTATACTTAGTTTAGTGTACACTATTGCCTAAAATCAATGTGAATCACCAAGTAACTCCACAGAAATGTGGTCGTTCTCAATGTAAAAACACACTTCATCTATCATTAAGAAGTTTAACCTGTAGTACCATGAATTAAACACCCTCCGAAGGGAGCAAGGCATATACGCCAAGGCGAGGTGCTTAATCACACCACTATAAACCGACAATTGAGGCCGTGAGATCCAACCCTTGTATCTCTCTCCCACTAGATGTTTTAAAGGAAATGTTTTTAATTTTAAAACATGCATAATCTAATTACACATAGTCTTACTCCTTTTACATGTGAAAAAACTTAGAAAAAATTCTAATTTTCTTTCTTTCGATTGATCGAATGTGCCCCTCGATCGATCGAAAAAATTAAGAAATTCGAACTTGACCATCTGACTTGTTGGATTGATCGAAATTGCCTCTTGATCGATCGAAAAACAAATTTGATCGATCGACTAGCAATCGAAAATCAATCTTTTAAAGAAAGTTTGATCACTGTTTCACTCAATCGATTGAACGTGATTTTCGATCGATCGAAAATCGTGAAACACGAATTTCCAAAATTTTTCTAAGGCAGTTTTCTACGATTTTTCTTGAACAAACAACTAACATACGAACATGACAGTCATAGAATGATATCAAAACTGAAATTCATTGATGCTATAGCCTTAAAGATCAATTTAACATACTTAAATTCAAATTTAAACAACATCATAACATCAATATTAGTTTTTATCAAATCATATTTTCAACAACCATGCAAAAAATTAAATGCAAAATCTTCTAACAACATGAAACTATAACTTCTAATTCCAGAATTCACAAAACATGTTATACAATTCGAAATTGAAGACCGCTTTGATACCATTTGATGGAAATATGAGAGTGCGCAGCGGAAAAATTAAACGGATCTACTTCATTCGCAATTGATAACATGCACTATGTAAATTTCAGAATTCAAGAATAAGAGAGTGTACCTTGGTGTGGTGAATTTCAAAACAAAGATTGTAAGCACTTGGGAATACTTCTAATCTTCACCCCAATTCCACTAACGCCCAAAGTGTGTGGTCTCTCAATCAGTTATATGGAATGTTCAAGAGAGAGTTCGAGAGTGTCCAACACTCACATACACCATTTCATGTAAAAGGTTCTCTACAAAATTCTGTATGTTTCTCTCCTTATAACTGATTATCTAATTGGGCTAGCCTTTTGGGCATTTCCAATTGGGCTCTAGTATGTAGCTTGGAGTGGGACCAAAAGGGACCAATAAGACACTAGCCCCAATGGGCCTTAGGCTTTTCTGTCAACTCTTGACAAGTCCAAAATTACTATTAACTATATTTAATACCACTATATAAATATAGTTGCACTCTAGGCCTTATCTATAAATTATATCCTAAGACTTTATTGTGCATGCAACCCCTTCATAAAATATTCGTAATAATATAAAGTCATAAATGCAGACTGCCATTTTGTAAATTACTACATCTTAATCCTTGAGTACCCGATTTAATCCTTTTATGTTATTCACCATATATTTATGAAATCCAATTTCATAAATATATACTTTAGTCTTACTAAAATGGTTAGGCCTAACTCTCTGAATAACAAACACATTAAATTTATCTCAAGGGAATATTTTGTATCTCCGTTAAGAGACTATGAATTCCAACTTGAGAATATATGTTCCATCAACACTAAATGTGGCTGCCTAACATACTGAGGTTTTGACTGTTACTTTAGATCTCACTCCTGATATATCAAAGCAACCTACACCTCATGATCAGGTCCATTATTCTCTCAGGATTAAGAGTTCATGCAAATATAAGTCGTAAAATTTATTATTCAATTGACAGTCGTTAGGAGAATAATAAATCTCACAGCGGTCCAATTCAATATGTCTTAACTCTTAAAACATATCAACATATCAACTAGAAGTCTCCACTTCAATGATCAAGACAAATCATCGTAATTGATATGTTATAGTCTTCGCAGATGAAACGCTCAATTTCATCACCGATTACGAACTACAATTCTGAGTTTACAAAGAACTTGTGATTTATATCTTCTGTGACTTTTCACATAAATCACATACTATGCATCTCATGAACTATATGATAATGTCCGAATATTCATGTTATCATTATTTCAGATAATAATAAAACAACTTTATTAAACACAATATTAAGTCATACATAATGTCATACATAATGTCATACTTAATATTATACATAGTATCATACAATAGGATTTAAGGGCACTTATCCTAACAGGAAAAGTGGGAGGATGGAAAATATTTAGTTTTCTCTCTTGTGTGTTTGGTTGGAGGGGTGGAAAAGTGAGAGGGTGGAAAACTCTTTTGTTTGGTTGGAGAGAAAAAGGGAAGGATGGAAAATGTAATTTATATAAATTGACTATTATACCCTTGTTACATAATATGTAAGAAATAGATTTATTTGTACTCATTAAATAATATAAAATTTACCACATCATATATATAAATTTTTATTTTTATTTTTATTATTATAAAGTAAAAATTACAATAGTGTACATATAAATTTAATTGGGCAAAGGATTTTGTAACCAGTAAAAAGAAGAAGAAACAATAGATCACGTTGAAAAAAAAAAAAAAAAAAAAAAAAGAGGAGAACCTAGACTGGACCACTGGACAGTGTGCTGTGAGAAGGTAAGATGAGAACATGAGAAAAAGTGACAAGGATTTGTGGGCAAAAGTCATCAGGTGGGGTAGGTGAGAAGGTCATGAATGAGGGTAGGTGGGAGGGCATTATGGTAATAATGCTATGAGGCACTTTTCTCTCATGAGTTTTCCTCCTGATTTGGGAGGAAAAAATTTGTGGGCCCGGGAGAGAAAATTTTCTCCCGAGTTTTCCACCCTTCCTATTTTCTTTCTATTCCCAAACAGTGGAAAACACTGTTATACCCCTTATTTTCCTTCCTATATTTTCCATCCTTCCTAAATTCCACCCAACCAAACACAGTGTCAGAGTTCAGAGTGCTGGCTGGGTGAAGTTGATACAAAAAAAACAGGAGAAAATGTGACGAAAGGTCACGGAGAATAAATGACGGTATAGTTGAGTCTTTATACTTTATAGTATCTCACAATCTCAAAAGCCCTCTCTCATCTTTTTCTTTTGTTACTTTTCCCACAAATCGCATCTCGGTCCGGAACTCCTACCTCTCCCTTGCTTGCTAGTGCAGTAGTGCTACGCAAACAATATGTCAATTGAGGTATGCTTTAATAATATCATATTTCCTCCTTATTTATGTTCCATGTCTATCTACCTATTTATTTAATTTCTCATTATTTATCTTGCCGAAAATCATCTCTTTTTTATACTAAAATCTTCATAAGCTGTTTCCATACAACAATTATTTGCTGAATTTTCTGTCATTTTTTTTTATAATTATTTTTAAAATATGAATCTAATGTAATTGGTTTTAAAAGGGTAAAGAGCCAAATTGGTATTTTTGTAAATAAGTATGGATTGGTGTTTGTAAATAGCACCTTCCAACATGTCTCTTTCTTCTTCTGTTTTTCTTTTATATTTACCCCACCATTAGATCCATTGTTTTCCTTCTCTATATCACTGGTATTTTCTACCGTGATCCACGGTGGGTATTTCAGGGGCAGAAAAATTCTTTTAGGTTTGAGGAAAAAAATTTAAACCTTAAATCTCATTCCGGCCGAATCTTTAATTTCAGTCGGTACTGATTGAAACGGTCCGAAGTGGGCGGAAATTTCATTGAAGGTGGAATAGGGTGGCTTACCTTTCCGGTTCATATATTGGTACGAGATTTTTCAGCCGTTTTGGCCAAAACGGAACACTATCCATAACATTGGACAAAAGTAAATTGAGATTTCAAAGCATACAGCATGTGGACGAGGATAAAAAGAGAGATAAAATGTAAAAAGTGGAGACAATGAATGGACAACAATAAAAGAGATGGTAGGATATCTCTATATATAAAAGAGCCAATGAGTCAGTTAGTGCTACAGTACTTGCACTACACACTTTGGTTAGGGCTGTCCACAGGTCGGTTCAGATCAGTTTTGGGTTTGATCCGAACTCAATCCGATTGGGTCGGGTGACTAAGTTTTGGACCCGTATTTGACCAAATATTCAGGTCGGACCCGATGTTTCGGGTCATCGGTTGGGCAAGTTGGAGTTGTCGGTTAGTCGGTTAGGGTTTCAAATAATAAATCTTTGGTTTTATTTTATTTTAATAGCTGATTTCCATAACAAACAAAATCAATGAGACATACAAAAAGAGAGATGAGAAACCGATATTATTTACCCAAAGAAAATTTGGAGTAAGAACTGAGTTGGTGACGAGACAACAGTAGATTGAGGAGGAGATAATGGTGACAACTAGGCTTTGGAGGGAGAACTGAGTGGAGAGGAAAAACAAGAACAGCCCAAGTTGATTTCTTCAACCTTCAACCTATATTAATCGTAGGTAGAGAGGGGCAGCGGCTAAGGTTTGTAGTGAGTAGTGAGCTGCTATGATTTGGAGTAAAGAGAGGCGAAGAGAGAACTAAGGGTCTGAGAGTTTGAGTCTTTGAGAAAGTGAGATTGAACTAAAGAGTAAGCTGAAGAGGTTAAAGAGAGACAGAGAGAGTTCTTGTGACCATGGAATTAGATTGTGGCTATGGGATTTGGAATTGTGATATCATATCAAATCAAAACAGTGATTTGTAAACTATAATTGTGACCATGAGATTTTAGTTCTTGATTTTAATTTTAAGTTTTAAAGGTTGATTTGAAATTTGGGTAATTGTGCCATTCTGATATGAGATTGTGACTAGAGCTATCATGTTAAAGAAAAAGTAGTCTAAAACACTGAAGCATAATTTGTGACCGTGGATCTTGAATATTGCTTTTCATTTAAACGGTTGATTTGGGAAGTGGGAACTTGTGTCAAAAAATTCTGACTACTTTCCAGTTACCGAAAAGTTAGGGTAGGACATGGTTAGGTAGCCAGCCATTATTGTTTTAGTAATTCAATCGAGTCAGTTAATTTGGTTGAAATATTGTATAATCCAAAACCCGAACCGAATATTCAGTTATTCTTAAGGTGGACCCGTGACCGACCACTCTCTACATTCGGAGCCACCCATGGGCCTTCGGGTCGGGCGGGTACAGTCGAGCAGATCGGTTGGCCCGGGTCCTTGGACAACCCTATTGTTGGGTAGCCAGACATTATTGTTTTAATAATTCAGTTTAGTCGGTTAATTTTGTTGAAATATTGTATAATTCGAATCTCAAACCGAATATTCGGTTATTCTTAAGCTGGACCAGTGATCGACCACTGTCTACATTCGGAGCCACCCATGGGCCTTCGGGTCGGGCAGGTATAGTCAAGCGAATCGGTTGGCCCGTGTCCTTGGACAACCCTAACTTTGGTATGTTCAATTCTTTTTTTTATTTTTTATTTCATAGTGCTTGCACTACAGTACTCTGATTTGTTCAATATCCACCGTTATGCTTGCCTCCGTTGAACTTGCTTATATAATTATAAAAAATATTAATACAACAAATTCTCACAATATTTTTATAATTGTTGAGAACTTGAGATGTTAATTTTTATGAAATAATAAAATATCATACTAGAACTAACCACAGCTAAAAATAAAGGTATTGTGAAGAAAAAAAAGTGCTACATCCATAACGTTTTTATAACAAATCTTAGGTAGTAAATTGTTATTCTAATTTAAACTTACCAATTACTTTTTTACCCACTAATAATAACCCGTAACAACCTACTACTTATGATTTGTAATAAAAATGTTGTGAACATAGCATTTCTCTTGTGAAAATATTAAGACATTTTGTTGTCGTTACAATATTTTCACAATTGCTGAGGTGTCAATTCTTTGTACAAGTCAAAGTAAAATATAACAAATTTGTAAAGGTATTATGAAAATGTTGTGCTATTCTTTGTGTTTCTAGAATTTTTTTTTTTATTAGTCAATTTTTGTTAAGCCAAAAATTCACAGTTTCACGTACAGTTTTCTTGGGTTGAATTTTTGTATTTTTTTTGTATTTTTTTTATTTATGCACTATTTTAAGTAGAAACACATAGTTTTACACACACAAAAAATAAATAAATAAAAAAACAAAAACTTAGGATTAAAATAATTTTCATCCTTTATGTTTGGGATAGTTCACAATAATTTTAAAATCAAGCAATTTCCCCCTTAATATTTTGGAAAAGAGCAAATATGTTATATTGTTATTCTCTCAATTAAACTCTAATGAAAGCTTATGATTCTTAAAATATTGCAATGTATAGTGGCTAAAATATTCCCACTAAATTTTAATTTCCCAAAAATTTTATTCACGTATTTTAAGTTTTAGATGGTAATAATGCTTAAAAAGTTTGAATGGTAATTAAGGTGTTTTATTTTTTACCTAGAGAACATTGATTTTCTAGGTTTAAATCTTCGAAACTTATAATTTATCTAATGAAAAATTTGATGACACATGCCTTTTGTTATCTTTTTTTTTTTTTTTTTTCTTACCTGAAATGGGTGTTCATAAAAACTAATTAAGTTAAAAATTGCACCTAGACTCATGTAAAATCATAAAGAAGAAAGTATGAATGAAAAAAATTTCATTGTGTATGGTCGAAGGTATTTGATGAAGAGTTTCAATTGTAGCATATAACATCATTCATTGTGAAAATTTAAATATTGTGACAAGGTTTTAACAAAACTTAGTTTCTTATTGTTGGAAGATGATATTCATTATCATTCTTAAAAGTTTTTAATGAGTGGGTATTGCCTTTAGCAAATAGGTATCAAAATTCTTATACAAATGAGATTAATTTTGTATGACATATATTTTTTATGTATATAGTTTCATACTTCTTCAAATAAAAATTCTATCTTAATTTTCTTACTCAAGAGGTAGCACGAGTCTTACACATGCCACCCACACTAGTGTGTGTGTGTATATATATATATATATATATATATATATATATATATCAAAAACTATTTACATTTTAGTTTAATAAATTTTTTATTATTAAAATTTTTATTTAAATATGTACATATATAGTGGTAAATCTGAAATGGTTCTGGTATGAAATCAACTTCCTTACTATTATATTTTGCAATTTTTAATGAATTTTATGTTACTTGTGATAATCAATTGTCGAATGTGGTTTATCTACTCTATTGATATCACTTCGGTCTCCCTCTTCTAGTTTTCTTTTTCAATTAAAAAAAAAATTGCAAGGAATATTATTAATCTATACATAATTAAAGTGAAAGTTCAACAATTAAGCTAATCCACTTTAATTTTATGCTTCTCTTAAATTATATTGTCAATCTACTCAATTCTTATATCAAGTATATGTATAATTTTTAATACTTCCAATTTGTTTATATGTTAAGGGTCCAGTTAACACCCATATAAAAAGTTGTCAAAAATATTAGTTTTTTTTTTTCTTTTTGCATAAATTTTTTAAAAAAATATAGCCTATACCAAGCCCTTAGGGCATTTGATAACTTTTCCTATATGTTAAAACTACTTTCAACCTAATTAAAGTTACTTCTGATTTCAAAATTCTCTGTGATTTCTAGAATTTAACTCAAGTACAAAGACAAACTTCAATGGGAAATTTATTGAACAATACCATATTCCCATTAAAAGAAAAAAATTGTGCCTTTTCAATATATTTCCAAAATGAAGAAATTTTGATAAAACATTAAAAAATTTCATAGTGTCACAATAACAAAAATTGAAATAGGAAGTAGAAAGTATGTATATAAATATATCAAAAAGTACTTTCTTTTACCTACTAAAACGAAACAATTCAATCTGGCTATTTAATTACTCTATATGTCTCTATCAAACTAACAATGAAATTATTTATTTAAAAAAAACAATTAAATTAAATGATTTAATTAGTACCAAAATTATTTGTTCAATTAATTATTGTTTCAAAAGAAACCATTTTAAAATTCTTCATTCAAAATTACTATTGTCATCCAGTTAAAATAGTTGCAAATCTTTTATGTGATCAGCTTTACAGGACAATGAAGGAGGATGATTAAATTAAAATTTTATAAACGATTAAATATAAAATGATCATTATTCTTGTAACAGCAGTGCATTTTAACATATTAGAAGATAGTGGCATAGAATGAACTTTGAAGTCAAATTACAGCGTGTTGTACTTTACACGGGTCATCACCTTAGCGTTTTTGATCCTAGTGGCACTTATCTTGATAGATAGGAGGCTCTTCAACTGCTTATGGAGACGAAACTGCTTATGGAGATGAAAATTTGGAAAATAACATCAGAACAATGTTTAAAACGGCTGAGCAAGATATCTCAATAAGGAGTTTGGGTTTGATCAGTGTTCCAGTTCACCTTCGCAAACTGGATGAGCAAGCCTTCACTCCTCTGCTTATTTCAATTGGCCCTATTCACCGCTCCAATGCAAAATTACAAACCATGAAAAATTGTAAACTACGGTTTTGTGAGTGTTTCATTCAACGGGCTAATATAAACTTGCAGAATTTGGTACACTCAATAAGAGTGAGGGAAAAAGAAATTCGCTCTTACTATGCAGAGACTATTTTGTCCAGCATAAGCAGTGATGATTTTGTGACAATGATCCTGGTGGATGGGATGTTCATTCTTGAGTACTTCTTGAGAGAATCTAACCCAGATTTGTGGGGGAACAATCCTATGATAGCGGAATGGATGCCTCTAATTTTGAAATTGGACTTGGTATTACTTGAAAATCAGCTTCCCTTTTTTGTTTTAGAGATGCTGTTCGAGCAAGCAAACTTTCCGGCTCAATTAAGGTTAAAACCCCATTCTTTAAAGGAACTTGCTTTTGAATTCTTTCAATGTTACAACTTTCAAAAGATGATCCCTCGTTTTCTTGGGCAAATAGAACACTTCACAGATCTGCTTAGATTCTTTTATGTAGGTGACAAATTTCTGTTTAGAAGACCTGGAGGGGCTAAACTTTCATACTCTGCAACCCAGCTGCATGAGGCAGGAGTCAAGTTTAAGGGAGTCGAGTTTGATGAGAAGAAGGGATTTTATAGAGGGGATAGACGCTTTCTTGACATATGTTTCGATTTTAAGAATGGGGTGTTGGAAATCCCATGCATTAAGTTAAATGATGAGAAAATACGTCTTATTCGAAACATTATTGCATTAGAGCAATCCCATTATGTAGGGGACACATATGTTACAGATTTCTTTGTCATCTTGGATTTCCTTATCAATACTTCCAAAGATGTAGAAGTACTTTGTGATAAGGGAATCCTCGTTAATTACCTTGGCGACAGCAACGCAGCAGCATCAGCTGTGAACAATCTTAACACCAATATCTTATGGGATTATATGAACTCTGATTACTTGAAAATATGTGAAGATTTGAATGCATTCTATAAGAAACCTTGGCATAGATGGAGGGCAACGTTGTGGCGTCAATATTTTAGCACTCCTTGGAGAGCTGCTTCTACCTGTGCTGCTATTATCTTTCTACTACTCACGGCCATACAAACTGTATGCTCTCTAAAGTCCACTAAGTGGTGACAGATATGCAACAGTTCTGCTGATAACTTTAGCCTTTGTTATCTGTTAATTATCTTTTGTTTTCAGTTGTTACTGTTTTGAATAAGGGTTTATCCTTATCATTAAGAAGTATTTTTGAGTGTGTTAGTGTTAGATTTGGATCAGATAAGCATAGTGCTTATGATCTATATCCGTTTAATTATCCTTTGAGTACTGTAATTATATTTAAGACTGCATGTTTTTCAATAATAATTTTATCTGAAAATTTATCAGAAACTTTAATTGTTATTTGGGAGTTTTTGGTTTTTATTAGATTCAAATTGGTTGCGAGGAGAAAGGACAAAAATTGTTAGATCAATTTTCTGTTGAGTTATTCTATTCCCACAAATAAATTCATAAATTTTGCCACAATTTTTTTATGTGACAGATTGTGACTGGCTTCTTGTCCCTCTCACGTGAACCCTTTTTATTCTCTCTCTAATCACAATCAACCACAGGGAGAGTTGCGGCAAAAATTATGTATTTTTTTGGGGTACTAGAATTTTTATTTTCTATTTCCTATTGAAACTACAGAGGAAGAGAGTAAGGAATTTTATGAGAATTTTTATTCTGGGGTCTACATTTGCATTAGCAAGTCAAAAACAAATATTATGCATTTGGTCCTATCAATAAAAAAATACTACTATAAAATATTTATTATGCATTAGGCAAGATAAATAAATAAGCATGTTATATTTTGTACAGATTCTGGGAAATTTTGATTTGTACATCATGCACCATGTATGCCAAGAATACCGTGGCTGATCTGTACATTTCCAAATTTTTATTTTTTATTACAAATTATTGAGTAGGCAATAGCACTTTATGGTCACCACTAATTTTGGAAGTTCAAGTATTTGATTTGCCACTGCAATTCAAATAATCCCATAAGGCTCACCTAAATTATGAATTGATTTTCAGAACTCAGCTGCTTTCTTAGCAAAGATTCTCAATACACAATATAACCTAGAACGTCCAAGTTCGACATATATAATAGCTAATCGGCAAGCTATTTAGCCTTATTAATTGCATGAATGGAGAGGAGAAGCATTTTAAAGAGAAAGCTTTTCCTTTAGCTATTATCCTTATTCCTATGCTAGTAAAGAAAAACTAGAAACACAATTTTTTTTGTTACTTGTTAAGATGATAAGTTTAAATTATAAAAATAGTCACCAAAATATGACTTTTATAATATAAAAATTTTTGAAAAAAAAAAAGTCAAAGAGAAATGAAAATCCTTGTCCCTAATTTATTGATTCCTACGTTGTATGTTGTTATTTGGATGGTCATAAAATGGTGTGACCTTAAATTGAGATAGATTTATGTTAACGGATGTCCTTGTGCACTCATTAAGGAGGCTTTAACAGGTTTTCACCTGCATTTAGAAAATAGCAAAAACTAATAAAAACAAAGAATCAATTATATTATAAAATTCAGTCTTACTGGGTGCTCCTCTTATCTTTTTTGTTCATTAATTTTTTTTTTAAAAGACCTAGTAACTAGTGTTTACCACCAACAAATGTACTGTGAGCTTATTTACCTTCTTTTTTTTTTTTTTTTTTTTGCGAGATAAAAAGTGACTATCGAATAAAAAGTGTAACATGCTCACCATGTTTTCTATCAACATCCCCAATGCTTAAAGGCACTTCTTTTTAGAATGTGATTCCTTTAGCTAGGTCCTGGTCAAGTCTTAATTGTTAGTAATACTGTGATTGCAATTCCCTTGGAATGTTTTCTAAAAAAATGGGATTAATTGTGACTCATTGATTCATCATTCAATTTCTCACTACCCATTATACTTCTTCACTCTCTTGGAGTAACAAGAAGAATTTTTCTTTAGCTGGTTTATTACAACTAAAACAAGACCGTTTCATTCAGCTAGTAACAAGTGTTCTGCCGCAACGATTCCATGCATCCTAGGCAAGTTCAGCAATATATTGGAAGAAAATTAGGAGAGTTTTATGGTCTGTTACTGACAATAAGAAGAAGATCTTAATACTACACTTAAAAGATCTAAAAGTTGGAGATGGGAAAAGCACTTCTTTGTGGTATGATATTTGACACCCTTTCAAATTTTGTGTCTTGATTCAAAGAAGATTCTTGCAGATGCTCCAACCAGTTAGTTGCCACAATCATCAAACTAATTTGGAGTTATCCAGGTGGTGGCTTTTTTGAGTTTGCATCTTCTTGTTTTTTTGGGCTGAATGGAAAAATTTTATTAAGAAGAGAGTTGAGAAACAACACCAACATCTTCCAAAATTACATCCAAAAGATTCAGAGGAGCTGAGCTTGGGCCAAAGAAACCAAAAATACCATTCAACCAAGACCAGTGGGCCAATATATGGGCAGCCCTGTTAGCAACTCTAGGGACCCAATCAAAAGAGATAGGTCTATTATAATTACAGTTTACTAAACTTTTGATCTCAGCTATAATGCTTACAATTCTCCAAGGAACAATGACACATGAAGATAGCCCTAGAAGGCTTGAATACAGGTTTTGCAATCACCCTCTATGCATACCGTGGCCAGGTTGCAATGCATAGCCATGTAAACTGCATTTTCAAATCGCCTCTACTTCTGCTTGGACTGGGACATTGCGATTCACAGCTTGAGTAAGGTCCAACTCAACTATTTACATTGCTTTGATAATGGTGGTCATGGCTAAAAGTTGGTATTTATAAATCTTCTACTAGGATAATGCAAATGCAATCAGTTAGTCAGAATGTTATCAATTAAAGGGTAAAGCATTATTTATTCATTTCCTTTAAAAGTATCATAGATTTTAGTATGTTTGGAACGAAAGAAGATAAAGGAGACAAGAGGTGAGTGAAGAATGGCCAGAATATACTAATCTGGAATTACCCTTAAAATATTAAGCGCAGATTTGTAGGTATAAACCCTAGTAATCATCAAAAGTTATGCATTTGATGTCCTACAATCTGAAATTTTCAATGTAGATATGTAAAGTACCAGCCAGCCATTTAGATTCTAAATATGATTATCAAGCATCTACTAATGGCCAATTTGCTATTCAAAGTTTTTCTGCTATGCCATGAATTGGAAGAGCAAGCACCCAACTGCAAAGTGCAAAGTTTATCGAAGGCCCCGCATTCAGCAAGGATGGTTGGTTGAAACTTGAATATGCTTATTTTGTAAAAATACTGCTGCTGGGGGCCTGAAATTGTATTGGTTATTTATATATGGCTGGTTTTACTATTTTTTTTTTATAAGTAACTGGTTTTACTATTTGGAGTCATAATGTGCCATTTCAGTTTTTACTCAATGGTAAATACAATAAATCAGGTACAAATTCATAGATTTGAATCAAAATGACTAAGAAACCCCAATAAAAAAAATGATGAAGGTTTCATTTTCAGTAGCCATGCCACAAATCAAGCTAAAGACAATTTCAGTCAAAGCACCAAGAATACATTTGTGGATTCAAAATCGAATTGTATATATTGATGCCTAACCTTACTAGCATATCAGAAAGATAAATAACAATACTATATAATTGGAAGATTAACAAGATTTTAGTACCTAAGGTTTGGATCAACAAGTATTACCTTTTAGGCAAAACTCGTTTGTCAGTCATAGACTTCCAATCCCCAACAATATGAACACAATAGAATTCATCCAAGAGAGTGAAAATACAGCTTAAATTGGAAATTTTCAAATTGAAGTTCTGGCTCTAACTTCATCTTGATGTTTGATGTCCTGTAAATTTTTTCGCTCTATGTTTGCAGGGATCATGAAGTGGAACAAGAAATTCAATAGATGCTCACACTCCTATACCTAACTAGTTTGCATGCCAAGTAGATTGCTTAGGTTCAAATCCTGCCTATTAAACCTAAACCAAAAACAAAAGAGTAATGCTACAAACACAATATCTTTTACAACTGCTGAGTTAGTAAGTTGTTATTGATTCTCATACCGATCCACCACTAACACCATTTTAGTGTCTACCATTATCAACTTGCCATCTCAACAGTTGTGGAAATGTTACAACTAGAGTTATTAAAAACAAAAACAAACCAGCACCAACTCGCTAAACACCTCACCAAATTTTATTTGCCTTATTTATTATACAATAAGAGGAGTTCAACCAACAATGCCAGACTAAAAAGAAAAACCTACAACTAAAATTTATATCTTGAAAATAAATGATACATAATCAAAGAAATTGTACAGAGACAAATCAAATTGAACATCTACTGCAGCCACTAGCTATGTGAAAGGGCTAACCTCTTTGATTCAATTTCCCTCACACTTTGAACTATGTCATCAATGTTTCTAGATAGGTGGTGCGAATGGTCCTCCATATCTCTTAGAACCATATCAAGTTGTTCTTGAAAAGCTGCAGATCGCTTTCGCTCTCGCTGTAACTCAGCAGTCAATTCTCGAATTTTTACATCTTTCTCATCCTGAAAGAAATATCAACAAATCTAAAAACTTAAACAGAAACTAAGTCATGTCAGGTTCCTTGGACCACAGACTTAGTGAAAATTAATACCCTTTGACATCTATTAAAGTATTGAACAGAAACTAAGTCATGTCAGGTTCCACGGACCACAAACTTAATGGAAATCAATGCACTAAGTCTCTCTTGGATCACAAGGTTTGTTATCACCCAATGAAGATGTAAATCGAAATAAGCCCATGAGCATCACTTAAAGCATCTCAGGGTGCCATGGATTTGGTTGTTGATTGGTCAAATGTTTGAATATTTTCTCAAATATGTATAACCCTTGTTTTCCCTTGTGTAAACAATTTTGCACTTTTATGGTATATGTTTATTTTTAAGCAAAGAATAGTTAAAATTACATAAAGTAAAGACAGTAACTCGTACAAAATTAAGAAAGAAACATACGTATTTCATTAAAGCATGTCTTAGAAAGAAGAACTTCCATTATAAAAATTGGTATTACATCACAAAAATAAAGATTCACTGTTTCAATTTTATCTGAATCTTGTCCTTGGAAGTCTTGTCAGCTGGTTTATCTGCTTTGGTAGGAATTATTTCTTCTTTCATTTTAGGGGCTTCCTCGGCAAGCGAGGTAACTAAAGCTAAGGCCTGCTCAAAATCTTGTGAAGCTACCCCATCTCCTGGAACCTCTGCGGCCTTGTCTAAGGATATGTCCTTGGGATCTTCAGGTTCTTTTGTTTGCTCCTGCTAGTTGGGAGGAAGAGGATCCTTAGGCTGCGTCTCTTGAATCGGCTCAGCAACTGTAGAGGCTACTTCACCTTGAGTGGAGGGAAGGTCCGAGGCTCGAATGGCTGATGGGTAGTGGATGCTTTCTGGTTTCCTCAGCTCAGAAGAAGCCTCAACCCCAGCTCTATTTAGGGCTTCGTCCCAAGTCTGAGCACAATAGATATGACACACAGCTGAGACCTCTACCTTAAGGGTTTCCTCGGTCTCAGCTACCCCGAGGTTGTAACCTCGTTGCTCAGCCTCATCCCTAGCCTTCTCGGCCTCCATCTTGGCCTTCTCAGCCTCATTTTTCAGCCTCTCGGTTTGCTTTTGGAACTTCTAGGTTTCTTCTAATTTTTTCCGGAGGGCGGCTATTTGGTCTTTGGACGAAGCCAACTGCTCCTTGGCATCACGCATGAGCAGTCTCTGCTCCTCGGCCTGCCTTTGAGTGCTTTCCAGAGCTGAATCAGCACTCTTTCTGGCCCTTTCCTCCTCAGTCAGCTTATTCCTTAGATCCTTGTTGCTCTGATCAGCAATATTGAATGACTGCACAGCTGCTACGCGCCTTTTCCTCTCGTTGTCCAACTGCTGGTAGCATGAATTGGTTATCTCTTCACCCTTGAAAGTGGCTTGCACAGCCTAAAAGAAAAGAGTTAGTAGCATAACAAATAACAATAAAAAAAAAAAAAGGGGATAACATCATACCATGCCCAAATATCTTTTGAGGTTAAAGAAAACCTCGTTCCTCCTGATATTCCGCAGCTTGGCCATATCAGTGGGGAGTAACAGAGCCTCCTCTAGAGCTGAGGCCACATGGCATCCAACTCCCCCATTAAAATTCCTGAGTGACGCATCCTCCCTTAAGGGTTCACCGTTGAGCATGGAGGCTAGAAGCCAGGCTTGAGACTCCAGTGGCCGATTATCTCCTCTCTCCACACCACTCAGTAAGGTCTGGCTAGTCTTTTGCTGCTTGGCAGCTCGTTGGATTTCACCTTCATGCTCGGGGCAAGACCTCCCAGTCTCTGCCACACCCTTGTCCTTCTGCTCTCTCTTTCTTTTTGGGTCAACAAAATCAGGTCTGGGTGGCAAGGGCGGCTGAGGAGCAGGAGGAAGAGGAGATTTGGGAGGAGGAGGAGGGAGTTTGGGTTGGGTAGACTTTCTTGGTGCACCTTTCCCAGGCTGAGACTCTATTAAATCCAGCAAACTCCTTTGAGATTTCCTCTGAATACCCATTTCGTCCGAGGCAATGACGTCTACTTGTTGCTGGTCGTCAAGGTCAGCCGACGTGTTCTTAGGAGATGGAGGTTGGTTGAACACCTCAAATCTATTCGAGGAATCCGACAACGCTAAAGCCTCCTCGGGGTGTTCTTCTTCTTCTTTTTCTTCCTCCTCTTCTTCCAAAAGGACAGGCTGAGATGAAGATGCTCCTACTGAGGGGATGCCCACGAAGAGTGGTTAAGTGAATAGTGTGCCCTTAGGAATTGGAATACCCTCAGGAACGATGAATCCTTCGTGGGCTACACTGATACGGTGGAGCCGAGAATTTTTGGCTTTTATCACGCACTTGAGGGCTTGAAATGCCAAAGAAATGGGCGTGTACCCAAGGATTATGTGCGCTGCTCGTAATTGGCTGTCGGCTTCGTTTACGAACACTTTAGATCGAAGAATTCTATCTAAGCTCTCTCTGTTGACTAAGTTGAGCAAAGGTCTGGTAGAACGTCTATCTGCAAAACCATTGAAATAAAAGAAAATTTCATCAGAAACAGAAATAATGAAAAACAAAAGGAAAATACAAGCCCAGTTATGTAAATTTGTAATTCAACCCCCACCTGGTGTTCCTTCCTCAGTCGGGCAAGGTAGGCCATCATGCCATCTCCCAGAAAAGATTAAAAAATCATCTTTCAACCCTTTGTTTGATAAAGGGAGGCATTGGATTAACCTTACTTCGGAGTACCTCGACTTAAGGTAATACCCCTGCCCCTTTAAATGGTGTAGGTTGTATACCCAGTTCACATCGTGATGGGTCAAATTTAAGTTCATCCTCTCATTTAGGACTTCTATACTCCCTAATACCTTGAACATATTTGGGGCACATTGTGTGGGAGAAAGTCTAAAGAACCTAAGGTAGTTTCTCGTGATGGTACCCATGAGAATGGTCATCCCTCCCTCTATGAAGGCAATCAGTGGGATGACCACCTCTCCTGTTTTCTTATCGTCTACCCATTCCCCTTGGGCAACGTATCTCATGCCTACACTTGAACCTACCCATTTTCTAAGAAGTTTCGAAGAGAAGTTAACAAGTTTGAACAAGAACTAAGAAGGTTCATCATAGAACACCTTGGCAGCCTCCTCAGATTCAAAATCCATACCCACATACGGCTCCATATCTGAACTCCCTTCAGTTGAAACCAAATCCTTCCCATTAGAACTCTCTATCATATCCCCATCCTCACCCGAAGAATGGTGTTCATCCACTGCCAGAAAACCATTTTGCACCCCTCATAACAACCAATCTCAAAAAAAAAGTAAAATAAAACATATTAAAATCATGTCAAGGCCATCCCCACTCAACAACAAGTTCATCTATTCAAAAATAAATGATATACAAACAGATACCCAAGATAAATGTCTACAAAAACTCAATTAACCAGATTTTGGATGATGGGTACAAAAATTTACAGCATATCTATGAAGCTAACACAAAAACCAGTCTTGACCCACATAATATAACAAGCTAAAACTAGGATTGCAAATGAGTAAAAACAAAACAAAACAAATTCAACAACAAGCTCTTCTATTCAAAAACAAATGTTATACAAAAAAGTATCAACAAAAACTCAATTAAGCAGATTTTGGATAATGGGTATTACAATTTTATAGCATATCTATGAAGCTAACCCAAAAACCAGTAGTAACCCACATAATATGATATCAAATTAAAACTGGGTTTGACATTGAAAACTATTATTTTCCGGACTAAGAATTTGATTTCCCAAAATTTTCGGGGCAAGCAAACAAAAACAACTAAGTTTGCCAAATCCTCAAAATATATATATCAAATTGAAATGACATGCGAAAAAGAAAAAAAGAAGAGTGAGTGATTCTTACTTGAATCAGAGATCTAAATCCCAAAAGCAACAGCTAGAGAGGAAGATTCTTCGGAACGCAGAGTTCAGTTCAGACTTCAGTGTGTATGGTCTACTACTCTTATGTCCTGCCACGTCAGCATCCGTTTTGGTTTGCTTGCTTATTTATTTTTATTTTCTAAATAGAGCTTATTATTTTCTTGAAATAGGTTTGTTTGCTTATTATGTTATAGTTTAATAGCCTTAATTAGTTGAAACCTTTCACTCAAAAAATTAGTTGAAAATGGAAATCTTCAACTTTTCTTTTCTTTTCTTTTCTTTCTTTAATAGGATATGTAAGCTTAATTAGTAGGTTGTAAGTTTGTTTTGATATTGTCTTAAAGTAGTTTAAGTTTGTTCACAACTCTTAACTAGGGGTGTCCATGGGTGAGGCCGAGTTAGTTTTGGACTCGACCTGGCACTTGACACGATTACCTTAGTGAAGGATGAGATCCGCCGTCAATCGAATGGATTAGTTTGGTCGGATTTTCAAGTGGGCAACCTAATACTCGGCCCATTTGAGGTTATTTTGAACCATTGAACTTGTTGCTCTTCTATCCACTTTTCAAGTAAAAATTAAATTTATTTTACTAACGTTTGCCCCACTCTTAAGGTAAATTGAGTGAGATTCTCCCTTCTTGAATTAAGTGTTCGTTAATATCAAATCATATGTTGTTGCAAAAGATAAGAATTACGGTAGGTTAACAATCAGCATAAAATTTAGTCACTCTATTATGAATAGATCAATACAAATATTCTAACCTTTCTTATAATAGAAGTTATTTTCTTTGTATTTCTAGTTTGCCTAAAAGTAGCACAGAATAGAATAACTTAGCCTCCAATAGTCTTATATTATGTTATGCACTTAGACACGATTGACATAACTATAGCAACTTAGTCTCGAATATCTTAATTTCATGTTCTATACTTAATCACAATCCTTGAATCTAAATTATGTTTTCATTCCTTGGCTTAAAGTCTTTTATTTTTAGATATTACCAAACCCATAACCCTTAATCACAAAATGAAATAGCATCATTCTTCTACACCAGCTCGAGGCAAGGATGGGATGTAGCCTTGAAGCAAGAATTTTGCATTGAACACAAAGATTGAGCATCCTAAGCCACCCTTTTGCAATTTCAATTTTTCCATCCAAGTTAGCAAAGCAACAAGCCAACAACAAACTCTAGTGAGCTCACCTTGGTCGCTACATTACTACCATATGGATTAGCCACTGTCTCTCGTCTTTATAACCTTCATGAGGAAAACTAGACTTCTAGAATACTGGGTAAATCGCATCAGTCCAATGCTAACAAAATCAAAAAGCCCAGCCCAAGTGCGTCCAGTTTGATTTGATAAAAGACATTTCACATTTTGCCAAACTCAGTTCCTATAGATCAAACAACTCACTTGGAGGAATGCAGATCATGGTCCCTACACATGGCCTAGCTATTGGCATGGACCATGGAGGCTGTACACTTCGGGCCTTTAATGTAAAAAATTCACTTAAATACCAACTGAGCACTCTCACTTAAAAAGCAGTGTTTACAAAAGTTTTTTTTTTTTTTTTAACAAAAGATCTCTTGTTTTAATTATATAAAATTCAAAAAATATTTAATATAATGTTTTAATTATAGGTGTCCCTTGTTTTAATTAATGAAATAAAATAATCTTGTTTTTAAACAATGGACTTTGAGATAATTCATCCTTCTAGTAAGAAGTGCGTTTGTGCTAAAACTGTAAAACTGAAAACGATACTGGATCAAATTCTTTTTTTTTTTTCAATATTGAACCTAACCTCTAACCTATATATGATTATCTGGTTCATACAATTGTACATAAAATTCAAAATCAAAACAATTTTAGTTCATACAAATCTCTCTCTCTCTCTCTCTCTCTCTCTCTCTCTCTTAGGCCACCAAAAAAAAGAAAAAAAGTTATAATATATTTTAGTCCACATAACTATGTAAGTTTTGAGGGTAACACTTAATCTAGGGTTTTGCATATAAAATAAAATCACCTATGGTATTTGTTTTATGTTAAAACAACATGTAAATATGTTGGTATATAAGCAACTCACTATTTGTTTTCACAAATGTTTAATGTTTTACCCATGAAATACCATTACCACTAGGGGTTAAGTGTTAGGCTCCGAACTTTAGAGGGATTCCACATAAGGAATTTGTGCATTTTGATTAGAAATTGTGTGGTTTCTTTTTGTCAAGATCCATTAAGTTTGAGCTATTAAAGTACCCCAAAACTATAATTTTTAGTAAAAGTAAAAATTAAAAAAAGTAAAATTCTATCTAGGGGGACAAAGGCCTGGAATTATATATGTATTGGGCTATGGGCTTGGTCCGAGGATCTTACGGTCTGAGTAGAGTTGCATTTATTAAACGTTCTATTTTAAAAGATTCATAAGTAGGAAATGAAAAGACGTTAATCCGAGGAGGATCTCGTCCTCAGATCAGAGGAGGTTAATTCAAGTGTGTATCCCAACGATTGGAGTGATCTTCCTGGAAGCTCCGATGATAGAGATGGCCCTCGTGAATTTACTGGAAAGGAAGGGATATGAAAATATCTAAAGAAAAGCTGCTACCACCTCATTGAATGCCCTACAGCTACTTTTCTAGCTGCATTTATGTGGAGAAGACCTCTGAACGGTGCTACCTAAGCCATTACAGCTCACAGAGAAGCCAAAAAAGATGTCTGATGGGACAAGTATTCGAGTAATGTCCTAGATGAGTGACAAGTAGATGGTGAGGATGATTAAGAGGGGACTATATAATGTGAAAGACCCTCCATGGGATAGGGGTCTTCTTTTCAGTCGGTAAACTTAATTTATATTACACTAAGCCTCCTCGGATTAAGCTAAGAGCATATTTATCCCAAGTTGTCTCAATATGTTTTTCTTTTCTTCTAACGATGAATCTGTCTCTGAGGCCGTTTTAAACGTTGTCCACGCCATTAGAGCCTAATTCTTTAACCTACTCTCTACTAATTTATTATATCGGGCTTATTGGACCAAGATCATATATATTGGGCTTGGGCTACAAACCGTGACCCTACACTATCTTTTTAGAGTATTCAACATTTTATAGTTGACAAATATTGGTAAAAGGATCACATTGTCAATGATTTTAAATAGACTCAATAAGCAGGTCAGGTCGGATAAGTTCGAGTTTGATCTAGTTGAGTATAATTTTGAAACATATCAAACTAAATTGGGTTGCAATCTGTGACTCTTTCTCTCTCTTTGTTGGGTTAGGTCAATTTGGTATGACCAACATTTTCTTCGAATGAGGAATTTTTTTTTAAATGGAACTTAAGTATTTTTTTTTCTTTCTTTCAATATAAATAAGAGAATAAAAAATGAAAACATTTAAAAATAAAAGTTAAATAGTACCTAAATTCTTATGTTTTGGGGTCCAAGATTCACTAGTTTAATAATTTCACAAAAGAAAAAAAAAAAAACGGATATCATAAACCAAATATTAACCTCAAGTGCAATTGTCATATGTAAAGAATGAAATAAATTTAAATCATCTACAAAAAATAATTAAACATATAAAGCATTAAGAATAAAATATATCATGATAGGCAACAAAAAGTAATTAATTAATAAGGAAATATATAAATAAACTTATGAAAACTACTTAATCTACTCAATGTTAATATTAGATCCAGAGCTCTAAATATTAATATTTAGGGATTGCATCTCAAGTTGTGAGCAATTGTGTTAGTATTTTAATAAATAGTATAGAAATTTTATATAAGGTTTAGTATACAATGAAAATGGTTTAATAATAAAGAAATAAAATTTTAGATTCTATAACTATGGTTTTTCTGTGATGGATTAAATATTACTTTCAAATCCATAGAATTAACTTCCAGTGAGATCAAAGCTGGGATAAACAAATTCAAACAAGCAGGGGTATATCAATGTCAAACATGCAAATACAATAACTAAATAATCTAGTAATAGCAATAAGCCAACAACCTAGGGTAAAAAATACAAATACAAAATTATGAAATTATGTGAAGAAATACTATAGGAAGTACTTGCCATATTCATCAATTGCCGATTAAAGAAAGATAGCACATAGCATATAATTTGATACCATAAATAAAACTACCAAAATGTTTTTAACCTAAATCCCAAATGTGTAATAACCAATTCAGCCTTATTAATTAAGGCTTTTTTTTTTTAATAAATTATGAAAACTTTATTGTTAAGGTTGCCAACTACTAAACGCAATCACTATATCCTTCAATAACTAACCAGACTGAAGGTCTAAAGAGAGAAGATTAGTCGTGGTAAAGATTTTGTATGAAAAATTATTGTCAAAATTGCTAACTACTAAGTGCAGCGAGAGCTAATAGGTGACAATTTTGATGAAAGAAAATTAGAGCATATACTATCTCCTTCAATTACTAAGCAAGACTAAATATCTAAAGAAAGAAGATGAGTCATGGATAGGGTTTTTGTATGAAAAAAATACAGTCAAGATTGCCAACGACGAAATGCAACGGGAGATCTTAGGTGATTGTTTAGAGGAAGAAAATCAAAGCATACACTATCTCTTTCAACTACTAGGCAAGACTAAATCTCGTAAAAGAGAAGATGAGTGATTGATAGGGTTTTTGTGTGTGTATATATATATATATTTAAGTTTAAATCAAGGTTGTCAACGACGAAACACAATTGGAGATCTCAGGTGACTACTCTGATGAAAAAATAAAAAAATAAGAGTATACACTATCTCCTTCAATTACTAAGTGAGAATGAAAGTCTAAAAAGAGAGGATGAGTCATGAATCAAGATGAAAATAATGAGTTTATTATCTTTTTGAAAAAAAATATATTATAAGATTGACCTTACGCAACCCGCCATTTTAGTATGCCGATTTTTTGATATGAATTGACATGTTTTTCACATATTCAAATGCACACACATTTGTTCCTTTTTTTTTTTTTTTTTTTTTGGGTTTAAATCCATTTTTTGAGGCTATTTTTATTTATTTATTTTCACTCAATGGATTAAAATAACAGCAACCTAAAATTTAGAGACATCAACAAAAAACAAAAAAAAACAAAAAATTATTTTCTTTTTATTTTTTTTAAAGAAGCAAATCAAGAATCCAATTACAAAGCCCACATGACTATTAGCCGAGCACCCAAGTCCTCCTTTGCCAAAGGGTCTCTCTCTCTCTCTCTCTGTCACATGACACCCAAGACTCCTTTCCACGTTTTTTCTCAAAACCCAAACACACTCTTCTCTTTTCTATAATCTATTGCTTCAGTTTTTGAAACCCAATTCTCAATTCTCAATTCTCCATAGTCCATGAAAGCCAAACCTCACTTCTCCCACTCCGTACCATCGCGCACACATACAGTAAGTCTTTTTCTTTTTCTTTTTCTTTTTAGTTCTTTTTTTTTATATCTCTGTAATTATGAGCTAATTTTTTCTGCTCTGTTTGGTTGATGAGAAAATGTGTGGGAATTTGATATTTGCATTTCTTTTTAATTTGTTGAAACTTTGTTCAGACTTTCCGAAAAATCAACATGTTGAAAACTGTACTATTTGATTATTGTTTATGTTTGTGTTTTTTTTTTTTTTTGAAAAAACAATACAAAGTATATGAATGGGCCCATTTTGTCTTATTCTATTTGTATTAATTTTTGTGGGTTTTTAATTCTGATAAGGTAGGGAAAGCTTGTTATGATCACTTCAGTGAACTCTTTTTTGCTAATTATGTTTCTTTACACCTTGAATTATTATTAGTATTTTCATACCCAATAAAAACTTTTGATTTTTTTTAATAAGTATGGTAATTTTTTAGGGAAAAACTTATAGGTTCAGTTGCTTAGATGCTATTCAACCATATGGTTTGTATTGACCAATGTAGTAAAAGTAATGTTAAATTTTTAAAGTACAGTTATTTTAAAGTACAGTTAAATTAAACCGTGTAATTCATTGGTTAATGCAACAAACGAGTAATGTTAAAGACACAACAGTTGGGTTGGCAAGTTTTTACTGGTTTTCGTTTGAACTCACCACTGACATAACTTTTTTACCGACCAATAATAACTTGCCACCTTGACAATTGTGAAATTTTTTGTGGCTCTAGACTTATTGGCAACCATATGGTTGAATTTAATTGGAGAACCTAAGGTATAGTATGTAGGTTTTGAACGCGCAACTTCACTTTCTACCTATTCTCGTAGGAGGAAGAAGTGCAGTTTGAGCTGGCGCTCAGTGGAGAACAGGGGAGTAAGTATAAAAGATGTGACAGGACATTCTTTGAAGAAATTTTACTTTAGAATCTTAGTTGAGCAATAGAATCTAAATAAAGAATCACAAGGACCATTGCCTGAAGCTTGGAACTTGTCAAATATAGAGCTTAGGAAGATGGATTTGAGAGAGTCTCTATTTAGTTATACGTAATTAAAAGTATGATGATTTCTTTCCCGCCAAATCATCAGCATAATTCAAATGAGAACTGCCCTCCAAATCATACCACTCTTGTGACAAACAAAATCCCTTTCCACCCCGAGTTAAGGAAAAAAAAATCTCCTTAGCAATGTAACAAAAGCAATTTAAACTAATCTCTAAAAACAATTAATCACGACCCCCAATTTATCTTAGAAATACATTGTAATGGTAAACTAGAAAGACTCAATTACCCGTAGATAACTTGAGCTGTGGTGCCTATATGCTTAGCCTATTACTTTAGTTTATGTCTTGTCAATTAAATCTACTGTCTAACTGTGTTTATACCACAAGAGTTTCCTTTAGAAAAAAAATTGCATTCTAATACACAATGACTTGGATTACTCATGAAATTACTAAAATAGGGGGGGGGGGGGGGGGAATTTATAAATGCCTAAGTTATCACCAAGGCATTTATGGTCCTCGAATTGTGAACTCAGGTGGGTCCAAGTGGGGTAGTAATTTTTTTTGATAAGTTTACACATGCACCTAGTGGACTCTGAGCCCAAATCCTTGCCCTCCACCCTTGAGCTGTAGCTCATTGGCAGTATGTTGTAACTTTCCTTGGTAAAGGTTGTAGACAAAGCCTTCTTCTAATCAAAGGCCATAGTATGCATAATCAGACCAAAATGGACAATCCAACACACTTGTTTTAACATCAAGTAGATTTTGCTTTGGGTGCCTTTGCCTAAGTAGGCCAACCATAGGTCTAGTAAGTGAATGTTCCCTAAGGAGACTTGAATCTATTCTATTGCTTCAATTTCATAAACATTTTAAAATGAAAATTTCCTGGGGCACACAATATGTTGAAATAAGTCAAATGACACTGTTCTAACCTAAAGTTTAAGAGGAGTAGCGAAAATTCAATAAACTGGAAGTTTTTTAAACTAAAAGGATAGCATTCTTACTTTTTATTATTATTTATTATTATAAACAAGAAGATAAAATTCTTATATGCATACTATCATGGGTTTAGTGGGCAGCTAGCTAACCTGTGCAGCCATTTTTGTCCCAACAAGGGTTGCAAGCAAACTAATGGGTATTTTATTGGTAACAGTGCACCCATGTGACTTACTCAAAGCTATATTGGTGCAAAACATGCACTTGGTAGAAATATGGCTATTTTTGTATTAATAGTATGAACAGTTTATAATACAGCTAAACCCAAAGTTTTGGGACTCAAGCTTTTTTGTTGTCGTAACAGTTATAATACAATGAGGTGGGAAGAGAAGTAACTTCAAAACTAGCTGGCACTACTAAGCTAGTTCAACATTATGCTAATTAGTCACCATCCCACAAAATAGCATTCTAACTAGAATCCTTACTGATAAGATGGTATATCAATCAGTGTTGTTAAAAGCACTGAGTGCACTTAAGCGCAAAGGCCTCTTGGAGCCTAGGCACAAAGCGCAAGCGCGCGCCTGATCGATGTGAAGCGCAAATTAAAAAAAAAAAAAATTTTAATAAATTAAAAATTATTATTAATGATCAATACAACAATCAAGTGATCAATTAATCATATAAATTACAATAAAACATTTTATATAATTTATATAACATTTATATAATTCTATTGTGCTTTACAAAATATATGCAACCATGATATTTGATGGCCATGATTACAAAACATGGTTGAATCAAAATAGAAATACAAAACCAAGAAGGCAAAGTCTAAAAAGTACTAGAATGTTAAGTAATGTTATCTTTGTGAGTGTCTAATTTAGTGTTTGTTTGTGTGGTTGTGGTTAAAAGTTCAAAAATATCTAAAGAGATAGGCTTAGGTATATGGTAGCACACCACACTATTAGTTTTTATATATTAAATCAATGGCTTATATCAAACATATTTAGATCTAATGGCTAAAAATCAAATCAGGATTTTTTTAAAAAAAATTTACAAAAAGCTCAAAAAAGCGCACTTTGCGCTTAATAAAAAAGCTGAAAAAAGCGCGCTTTTGTGAGGGCGCTTCGCTTTAGAGGGAAAAAGCCCCAAGGGCTCTGCGCTTTGCGCTTAAGCGCGCTTTTAACAACACTGATATCAATATGCTTGGGTGACAGTAATCCTATAAGTTAAAAAACAGCCTTAATCCTAGAACTAATTATAAAAATGTTACATAAGCCAAGAAATATTGCAAGACAAATGGCCATAGGCAAAGTCACATGCCCTGGACAAGCTTGTTTGTGACATCCTTCATATTGTGTTATGTGATTCTCTTGTCGTGGCCTTCATCACTTCTTTCAACGTAGTGATTTTTGTTCTACCATCTTGAACTCTAGAGCCTTGAGATGGTAGGTAGGTGATATTAACAAGTTTCTCCTACTTGCTTTATGTCCTCATGAGCTGAAGGGCCCCAAGTCCAAGTTTCAATTCCCCAGGTTGCTGCAAGACCCACAAAACTTAGATTGACACTCCCTGGATAATGTGGGTGTTCAAATATAGCATTGGGACAGCATCATCTGCCTCATGAAGTTTAGTGACTTTAGTCCCATTACCAAGTGATGGTTGTCTATCTCAGTGACTGAATCTCCACTCTCCATTCCATCTTCAAAGTTAAGTGGACATTCTTAATCTCCAAAGTTCAACCCAAGTGGACTTCCTTAATGATACTTTGGAATGGCTTAGCTTTAGAGTTTAGAGTCTATGGTCTGAATCTAAATCTCGTCAATTGAGATTCGCAAACCCAAGCGCTTTGATTCCCTAGACTAGAGATTCTTTAAGTTGCACCTGTGTCCAGAAGGGGTAGAAATTCAACTTCTCTTCCTCTAGGAAAGACTTCCAAGTTCCTTGGCCCTTCATGACTCTGGCTTGTCACCTTTGGCCTTCTTCAACTTCTTTACTGGAATCGACCATCTCAATACCCTTAACTTGATAGTCTCTCACTGTCTGACAATTCACTTTCCTTTCATTTGATCACCTTGTTCACTCTTACACAAGTTGGATTCACAGATAGGTGATCACCATTTTTAAATGTGTAGTTAAGTAGACATTACTAGCTTAACAGGTGGTTTGATCATTACTTTCCTTCTAGATATATATTTGATTTGTACCTTAAAAATGAGGTCCTATCTCAAAGGAGGTCAAAGGTGTTTTGATGAGTTGGTATATTTATGTACTAAAAACTATGTTATCAAGCTTGAAACACTTCTCAAGTTCCTTTATTATTGTGCACTAATTCTTTGCAACTGTGGTAAAGCTTGAAAGATGACCTGAGATACACATACCATGTGGTTGAGAAAGCTTTGCATCATAATTGCCTGTTTGACTGCAATGCCATTCTAATAATTTTCTTAGTAAGTTTGAATGTAAAAGTAAAACTCTTGATTGATAAACTTTAATTTAAAACTTTTGAAAGCAAAAGATTCAAACAGAATTTGATTGGACATACTTATATAAAAATAAAAATAAAAACAGAATTTTGATTGGACAATAAAGGAAATGGCTCTACTCTTTTTATTATCATTATTATTTTTCAAATTCTGGCTGGATAATGCCATTACTCAAAAATTTGAAATGAGTTGTATTATCTTTAGTTGATGTATCTCACCAACATAAATGACGATATCTACATGGATTTTTGTGGCAGTGGAGTTGGAGAAAGAAGTTGAGGTAATAAACAGCTCTCTTGAAGTTAACACGGGTTCATTCGAAGAAGGTGCAGTTCTTGAACCTTATGTGGGTATGGAATTCGATTCTGAAGATGCTGCAAGAAAATTCTATGTTGAGTATGCTAGACGGGTAGGATTTATTGTGAGAATAATGCAACGCCGCCGTTCTGGGATTGATGGGAGAACACTTGCCCGTCGACTTGGATGTAATAAACAAGGTTTCTCTCCTAATCATAGGGGGACAATTGGACCAGAGAAAAAACCACGACCTAGTGCACGTGAAGGATGCAAGGCTACTATTTTGGTGAAGATGGAAAAGTCTGGGAAATGGGTTGTTTCAAGATTTGAAAAAGAGCATAACCATCCTCTGGTTGTTACTGCCAATGGATTTAGCACATCGGTAAGTTTACCTGACTTAAGTAATTGTTAAGGTTGATTAACTTCACACTTGTTCATTATTCTTAGTTTAATTCTTTTAATCGTTGAGTTTCTCGCTTGAGCTTTTCCACATTTTGCGAGTTCATTCAAAGTCTTAGTTCCATATCATTCATTTGTGTGACTGTTACTGAGTTGTTTCTGAACTTGATAAATTGATGTCAACTTTTGTTGTTATAAGTAGACCAGTTATGGCATATTCCGTCCCAAATTCCTCACTTCCCACCGGTTGAATCCATGAGCTAGCTCATGGCACTTCCTCATCCTATAATAATGAACTGCAGAGTGAGATTATGTGTCAAGACTCAATGGGTGTTCATGGACTCCAGATGATAAACATATAATTTGTTTAAGATTCATTTTTATACTAGAGATTCAAGTGATAGCCCAACAGTAATGACATCCTTTGCAATGCCCCGTGTCTGTTGTTCAAACTCCACCTACCCCTCTTCCCCCACCCATCATCTACCTATCCAAAAAAAAAAATACTATGTTGTGGATCAGTCTTTTCTTTTTGGTTTCTTTCCTGTATAGTTTTTGATTCATTTCTGATTCAGCTAAGAAATGAATATTTATCTTCTGTCAGGGTGATAAGGATAAGAAAATTGAAGAACTTACAATGGAGTTGGAGTGTCAGGAGCAGCTGTGTGCTGCTTATCGAGAAAAACTACTCAGTTTTATGAATAATGTTGAAGATGAAACAGAAGAACTGTCCTCTAAAATCCAAGTTATAGTTGACAATGTGAGGAAAGTTGAATCGGAAGTGCAAAAACATTCCCGCCATAGATAGCCTTGGCATCTAAGTATATATTTGCTAGATATGAGATTGTGTATAATCCATATTGAGTTTCATGAATCCTTCTGGTGATCTCTAGGGCTTACTAGAATCAGTTTCTATTAAGTCCAGATTGTATTCAACATTGTACCGGCTTTAAATTGTTTTGTTAGTATAAATGGAAGTTCAATAATTATTCTCTCTCTATCTCTCTCTCTCTCTCTCTCTCAACATAATTTCAGGATCTCTCGTTCTTGTTTGTTCTTCTCTGGCTACATTGCTAACTGTAGTAATAAAATTTCCAGAGAGTATAGATCCTAAAGAGCCAGAATTGATTCTTGCTTTTGAAACAGTTTCTATTTTAAATTCAAAATTAGGAGAAAATAGTACGTACCTCACTACCATATGACATGTTGAAATTATTTACAGAAAACTGTTATTGAAAACAATTATATTTTCATAGAATATGAAAATGATATATATATATATATATATATATATATTATTTCTAACTTTGATTCTCAGTTTAGAAAAATAAAACCATTGTTTTTCAATGGTTCTGAGTTTTTATTTTACTTGGGTTCTTTGAAAGGTGAAATTTTTTCAAACCTCCAAGGATAGCACAATTGGATGGGGAATGCATTTCCTGAAGTATAGTTTATTTTGACAAATTGAGTAATATTACTGGCACAATATTTTGCACAACAAATTTCACAATTATTGAATTGATAGATTATTTTTGATTTCATATATGCTCACTATTGACATCTCTTTATTATCTACTATTAACAAGTTGTCACCTTGACACTTGTGAAATTTGTTATGAAATATGTTTGTTGTGATTTTAGACTTATGTGGCTAGAAATTATATTTTCTCCAAAAAAACTTAATTATAAAAGAAATATATTTTTTTAATTAAAAAAAAAAACCCCACCAAACAAGCCCATATGATAGTACACAACAACAGGCCTCAAGGACATAGATGAACCCAATTCCTTTTATTCTTTGGGGGATGAAATAAAACCAATTATTTGCCCTTACAAATAATGTTTGTTCAAAAAGCTTTCAATAATACCTGAAGTTTTACAAAGTTAATACCAACCTTAAAGCTTTCTCATTAGCTTTAGTAAAAAAAATTCTATTTTTAGAATCTCAAAAGTCATTTTATTTACTTTACAACCAATTTTACAATACACATTAACATTCCACTTCTTTTCTTTTCTTTTTTAGGAAAAATTAACATTCCACTTTCCATTGTGCAATAATACAACATAATATTGAAATCTAAAATAATAATTTTTATATTATTTTTTTTACACTAACAAAGTATCAACTCAAATTTAGGACACCCACCTAGCCACTACAGATTTGAGACACCCACCTAACCTCATCTCAATCTTGTCATCCAAACCCAAACCTAGTAACCCAATCCAAAAACCACTGAAATACTCTAATTTAAAACAATGAATGAAAATGCTCTTACAAACTTAGAATTGGTTGTAATAGAAGGTTGAACCAAAATTAAACTTGCTTATTAAAATCAATTCATTTCTCTCCTAAAGTTTCTAATTATGGAGGGAACTAGAATTTAACATTTGAGTAAGACGTAATAGAAATAAATAACAATGTTATTTTAATCACATTATTTTTTTATATCAAAGTTCTAAACAAAAGATATATAACGTTTTAAATTTTTAAGGTTTTTTTTTTCGAGAATCATTAAGGTTTTATTTTATTTTAACTTTAACCTCCATCTTTTACTGTTTTACACCAAGTATTAACTGCTATAAAAAAAAAAAAACAATTTCAAATTTTCACTGCTTTCTTAAAAATAAGTAGTATATTTTTAATTTTTTTTATCAGGTGTTAAATTACTATTTTTTTGTGTCTCATCTAAAACACAATATTTTTGTTCTCTTCTTTCTATCTAAAGTCTAAACCCGCTCCGTTTGGTTTCCAGGAAAACGTGGGAAAATAAAAAAGATTGATAATTTGAAACTTTGAGTCTTGGGGCTGAAACCATCTTGAATTAAAATAAGATAAAAACTCTAACCAGAGCAATCCAAAATTGCTTTATTAAGAGTTTGAGTGAGAGGAGGGTTCTGATTTCTAGTGATTTTACCTTGATTTTCTCTGCTACATTGATTCAAACACCATGCTCTGAGAAAACCCATGTCAGGTATGGACCCAAGTTCTCATCTTTAAAGTTTCAATATGTATGGTTGTTGGGTTTTGCTAATTACTGTGTAAATTTGAGATTTTTGGCTTTGTAAAATGTAAAGGCTGATAGTTTGTTTTGCAAAATTTGATTTTGCTACCCCCTTCTGTGTTGTAATTGTAAAAAGCTATTGTTCAATCCCTCAAATACACAATTTTGATATATAAATGTTTCCCGCCCTGCAGTTCTTCAGTAATTATTTCAGTTTTAAGAGGATTTTTACCATCTTACTAACAACTAATAATGGATTAGGAAGTTCCATTTCATTTTTTTTTTTCGTTTCTTGTTGCTACTCAACTAATGACTTGTTTGATTTGTTTGTTCTCTTTATAAGTGAAGAATTGTTGCATTATGTTGGGTTGTAGGTGTAATTCAAGTTGGCTTGCTTCTGTATAATATTTGTTTCTTGATTTAATTTTTTTTATTGGAAAGTCACACTTGCACCTCATGGGTGATCTTACCTTCCATCCATTATTAGGGAGGAGGAAATGTCATTTGAGCTAGAGGTCCTTGGCTTAATTAGGTTATACTCATGCTCTTAAATCTGGATTGCTTGTTTTGCCTAAAAGTCTAAAACCTTGTCATTGTTTGTGGTTCTCTTTTGAAAGAACTCAAGTCTGTTGTGACAGAACCATGGAATCTTGCAGAAACTTGGGATGATTTCTACCTATAAAAAAAGTCATTGTTGTATTAATAAGAAAAATATAAAAAGGTTTCTTATTTTGACATTTAAATAATGAAATTTTTATGCAATTAATACCATTTTTCTTGCTCGATTTTTTATTTGAAGAAAAGAGCTTTTCACATAAACTAACTGTTCACTTTCTGAATATTTTTGACTACTTATAGTAGAAATTGTATTAATATTCATTATATTAACATTAATTAATACAATATGAATATTCGTATTCGCAGAAGCATACATGCATATGCATGTGTGTTCGGGAAATCAAGCACTCATGTATACACCGTCATCCACCTTGTGTGCACAAAACATGCATTCAGGGTTACACTTACACCCTTACTTCTGTAACTACTAAAAGGTTGAATGAAGGCACGCGTGGTTTCTAGAAGTGAAAGTGAGACTTTAATGAACGTGACACGGGACATATTTAGAGAGTCTATCTACATTTGCTTGTGGTGGGCTTTTGGTTTGGAAAAGTTATGATCTCATGGTTAGTTATGGCAAGGGAAAGGCTTTAGGGTTTGAAAAGATTCAATTTTTGGTGGCTGACGGAGCTGGGAATTGAGGAATTAAAAAAAAAAAAGAAGAAGATTAGGATTATAGTTTTAGGGTTCTCTCAAGGGGTTATTTGATGGCTATTTGATTGAGAAAGTATGTAAGTTTTTAAGCATGTAAGGAGAAGGGCTTGATTTGGGTTTGTAAAGAATGAAAGATAGAAAGTTTTTTGTTGTTTAAGGGCTGTATAAACAGTAATGGTGTGCCAAATAATAACAAGAGAAAACACTCATCATTCCATGGTCTCTGAATTTGAGTGCATTGAGCACATATATATATAAGGACTTTTTCTTGTACTAGTAGCATTGGAAATCCTAATTGGACTTGTAAACTAATGACTCAATAAAATCTAAATGAACACTAACTTGGACTTGAAGAAAATAAACCAAGACAATTCAAATCTCATAAAAAATTCAAAACCTGACCCAGTTACCTAATATCCTTGTGATTAATTTGGATAGGAGTATTTAAAGAGAAGGGTTTTGTTTTCAATTTTTAGTTTAAATTAAAGTTGTAATTTTTAACCATTAATGACTGTTAGTGTTTAGTCAAGAAAGGTGCACGCTCAAGAATTATTGTTGCCAGGAATGTAAGCTTTCTAAATCTTTTTTTACTTTATAAGAGTAAACTAAGAGCCTGATATTTTGCATTTAATAAATAGATGTGCTCTGTGCTACTGTATTGTTCACCTATGGGCTGAAGTTGTGTTTGGCTATATGACAATTTAGTTCCACAAAACTTTGCAATTGCTACAATTTGATTGCCTAGAATTCGGAGTAAAAATGAATCGTTGAGGGTTCTTTAGATGGAACCCTAACTATTCATTTTAGACCAACACAACCCCCCCACCCACTATGGTAACATCTGGCATTCTCATGATAGCAAGGTGCTCCCCTTTATTTTGAATACCCCCCAATCTGATGTTATGGAATCTGTATAATCCGAAATTCTGGTAATAGATACCGGGGCTTTGCAATATTTGATTGATCGCAATTCTGTATATTCCATTTACTTTAGAAGCTACCAAGGAATTCATTAGAGGAATGTTTCCAATGGGAACTGAGCATTTCCTGGTTTAAAAATGCCGAATCTCGTAGTAAGGGATTCGATATTGGAACTTTGAAATATATAATCTGATAGGCCAAGAATGTATTGACCCCTTGTGATGAATTAACCAATTAATTAGCCAAGTTAATTAATTAATTCAATTAGCATGCAATAAGCGTGGTAGCACAAACAAATCACCAACTAAGTTAAAATGCAGCGGAAAATAAATTGACACGGTGATTTGTTTATGAATGGGGAAAACCTATATTGCAAAAATTCCACCGGGTGATTTTAAGGTTACCACTCCCGAGAATTCACTATTATTAGAACAAGCGGTTACAAGTAAAAGAATTTCAGTACCTTATACCAACCTACAGTTGAATCTTTACCTCAATACCCAGTTGGACTTGTTCTGTAGTGACAGTCTCTCCTTTCAATGCACGACTCTCAGTATGTGACTAATCAATTCGATACGCGGATCCCAGTACGCGACTTACACACCAACTTGAGAAAGATGTTGGCCGCAAAGTTCTTTAGTTCATCACATGATGAAGATCATGAACCTCCTTGATTACAAAACCCTATGGTGTACAAACATAGCAGCTTCTTGAAGAAAGAGACGAACTAGAGCATATGTCTCCGGTTCACAATATGCTTGTGAAAAACTTTTGCATTGAGGTGCATCAGCTGTGACGGCCCTTAAAACAATCCTTATATATGTTTAGGGTTGTGAGAAAAGAAAGCCCAAACATCTATACACGGATTGGATGAAAATCAGAACTGAAAATTTGATTTTCTTAAACCTTGATAGAGCAGCTGTCGAGTATCGGGCTTAAACAACCTTTTAAACCTCGATAGATATTAGCTGTCAAGTTTTAAAATCCAGCACTTCTTCACTTGATTCTTGAACAAACTTGTATGGCTTTAACATTTGAACTTAAAACCCCGTTTCTTAAAGTATTAAACACATTTTAGATCTACCAAATTACAAGTAAAGTGCGTTTTGTTAAAGGATTAGCCAATTCTATATTGATATATGTTTCTAACATGATTCACATATGTCCTAACATAATCTCACTCATATTTAATTTAGAAGTTGGAAAATAATAAATGTTGAAATAAATGTTATCATTGACATTCCATATTGGAACTTTGAAAATGTATAATCTCACTAACATTTAACTTAAAAGGTTAAAGTAGTTGTATTAGTTTCAATGAACTTTAAAGTTTTTTTTCCCCTATAATTTAATAGTTATAATTTGGAAGAGTTGAATTCAAGACGTTTCCGATGAAAACAACAAAAGTGCCAATCAAGTAACATGGATCTTGATTCTCAAAAAAAAAAAGAAAAAAGAAAGAAAGAAAGAAAGTAACATGGATCTTGACTATTGATGAAACACTTAAGATTCTCAGGTAAAAAAGTTGTATTTTATACAATCGGTGAATGAAATATCCCTCTCACATGATGGTTACAAAAAAAAAAAAAAAATAATAATAATAATTGTAAGAGTTTTTGTGTAGTTCTCTTCTTTCTTTCTTTCATTTTTTCATTTATTTTTTTTAATTTTGTTATTTTTAATTCAATACATGGGATGAAAGGAATTGAACTCTATATGTTTTCGTAACGAAAACATTAGGAAGTGCCAACCTTTGAGGTACAAGGCTTTAAGGTTTAACAAAAGTCTCTTCCTCAAAGTTTTATTTATTTATACTTGTTTTGGTTATTTCTTTTTTCTTGCTGAATAAAAAGAGAATAATGTAATATTTTGTGTACCACTGAGCTTTAATGAAGTTATTGTTGTAGGTACAATAAATTTATTGATGCAGCTTAAACCACCAAGCTGCTTCTGTGTGAAACAAAAATTCTTACCATCAAGCCACATTGTGTGGTGGTTATTTATATTTAATCTTTTTACAATTTGGCAAAGAATTTAATACTCCCTAGTTGATGACCTTCATTTAAAAGAAGAAAGCATCCTAGTTGGTGACCATTGTAATAAATTCGAAGACTAAATGAACTCTGTTAAAGGAGTTGACTCGGGCGATCCTACCACCGACTCGGGATACCCCGAAAGCCAGCAGGGTCCCACAACTACACTCCACCTCAGCCCCCAAAACACAGATGTGATACACATATATCCCTTTCCTTCACTGATCCCCACCCTCCCTTCCCTTGATCATTATCATTATTTATTTCCCCATCTCTCTCTTCCTCTCCCTAGCCTAGCTCTTTACATACCATCCACCACTTGTTCTTTAAAACCCACTCCAACCGCGTTTTGCCACGCAACATAAAGCACCAAAACACAAAAATAAAAATAACACAAAAAGACAGTCAAGCAAGAGATAGAGAAAGCTCTTTTCTTTCCTTCTAGTGGTCACCATTTCATAAATCATAGTGTGTATATATAGCATATACATATATGTATTTGAGGTCCCCTATCGTATGATATAAACCTTTGTCTTTTTTCTTGCTATCTCACTCTCTTTTTTTCTCTCTCTCTCTCTCTCATTTCTCTGATTTTTTTTTTCTTTCTTTTACATTACTGCGTAACGCGTTACATGTCTTTTCCCATAGTCTCCCAACGCGTTCATCGACTCTCCATTCATTCACTGCTTTTAAAAAATTTAACTTTATCTCTCACTTCATTCATTCACTCACTCCAACCTCTTTCTCTCAAATTCTCTGACTCATTCTCTCTCTAACTCATACACCGAGTCACCAATACATACTCTATTATTATTATTAAAGTATATATATAGGTTTTATGGTTTTTATTTTTTAGAGTGAGAGAGAAAGAGAGAGTGCATTTTGGAATCAATGAAGCTGAATCCGAAGCACGAGAGGCGTTGGGCCTCGGACACTGTTCCGAACAAAACGGCGGTGAGTAGTGCCGGAACTTCGCCGGGAAGCGGTTACAATTCCGTTGAGGAGTTCGTTGAAGTGACGCTTGATCTTCAAGATGACAACACTATTGTGCTTCGGAGTGTGGAGCCTGCGACGCCGACGACGGTGATCAATATAGAAGGCGGAGTTTCTGGTTCAGGCGGTCGGGATCAAGCTCCGGCGGTTTCAGCGTCGGCGCCGGCGTCGAGGTCTAATTCGATCAGGAGGAGCTCGTCCTCGTCGAGTAAGTTGCGGCAATTCTCGCAGGAGTTGAAGCTGTTTTCGCAAGAGCTGAAGGCGGAGTTGAAAAGGTTCTCTTGGAGCCATGGACACGGCACGTCGAAAACTCCGCTCGCCGCTTCGGACGTTACGGCGGTGGCGGCTGCGGTGGCGGCTAGCGGAGGTCCTGGAGGCGGAGGTGAAAGCGGTTTCGCATCGGCTATGGCAGCTCGGGCACTTAGGAGAGAACGAGCTCAACTCGATCGCACTCGATCAGGCGCTCACAAAGCACTTCGTGGACTCAGATTCATCAGCACCAAGACCAATACCAATGGCGTTGACGGTTGGAACCAAGTCCAAACCAATTTCAACGATCTCGCCAAAGACGGCTTTCTCTACCGCGCCGATTTCGCACAATGCATAGGTGTTCAACCAAAAACTCAATAAACTCACTCCGTAACCTTTTTTGCAACAACTTTTTTTATCTTTACATTTTTCTGTTATTTATTTATTTATTTTTTGAAAAGGAATGAGAGATTCGAAGGAGTTTGCTTTGGAGCTATTCGATGCTTTGGGACGAAGAAGAAGATTAAAAGTCGACAAAATTAGCAGAGACGAACTGTACGAGTTTTGGTCGCAAATCACAGATCTAAGCTTCGATTCAAGACTCCAGATCTTCTTCGATATGTACGCATTAATTAAAATGATTAGTTTCAAGGTTTTGCTTTTAATTAATCATTAATTAGTTTTAAACTTTTCGTACTCCATTATTAAAGATCGCACTTTCTCTCCTCAACTTTGGCCATGCCAGAGTTTTTTTTTTTTCGTCTTATCATTCGTTAATAATAAACAACACACAGACACAGTACGTGAATTGAGAAGGACAAAACAGTCAATTCACACTTGTCAAAATTACAATAAAGAGAAGTTATTATACTTTTTTAATAATTTTTAAACATGATTCTCGTTTTAATTAACCATTCAGGGTTGACAAGAATGAAGATGGTAGAATCGGTGAAGAAGAAGTAAAAGAGGTATGTATATAAGTTTCTCTTATCTCTCTCTTTCTCTACCTAACCAGTTATTAAACTATAATTTTCCTTTACCAAATTACATAATTAAAGTATATATATATATATTTTAAAAATGGTTTGCATGAACTCCTTAATTTTTAATTTGATTTTTTTTTCTTGAATGCATGAATCAGTCAACCACGTTCAGATTCAAGAAATTTAAAAAAGAATTAAAAAAAAGGCTGGTACGCTGCCTTTAAGTAATATTAGAAACAAAAGTGGCTCTTATAGTCTTGCTTAAGCTTCTTCTTCTTTGCTTATTAGGTATGATTTGTGCAGGTACAGGGTGTGATCATTTTGGTTATTAAAATCAACGTTAGGCAAGATTCGGTGACCTTATATCCATGAAATTTTCAAAAACTAACAACTCCCCCTCTCAATAAATTAGAAATTAATTAATTAATTAATGGGTTTTCTTTTCTTATTTCTATTTGGTGGTTCATGACGTTTCGCATCTTCTAAAAGCATCCTATCTATATTTAGATGGCTTTTTCAAGAGTTAGTGAACTATTTTTATTTTTTATTTTTTTTGTCTACGAGAGTGCTTGAGGAGTTGGGTACAGATGGCGTCTCGAATTCTCTAATTAGTAAATTGTTTACAAGTCACTCTCTCAAGTAATTAGAGTCATTTTCATTGTAGTTGGTGGGGGCTTTTTTGTCATTTACTTATTTATTTTTGGATAGAAATTATGTTTTATTTTTTGATGATGTTTTTATTTTCAAATTTCAAATTTCAAATTTCAATTTGTTTTTTATTTTTATTTTTTTAAATGCGTAGATTATCATGCTAAGTGCCTCTGCGAACAAGTTATCAAGATTGAAGGAACAAGCGGAGGAATATGCAGCTCTTATCATGGAAGAGTTGGATCCTGAAAGACTTGGCTACATTGAGGTGGGTAATTACTTTATATTATCTACAATCTATTACACAACTAAATAAAGTGAACCCCATATTTCTCTTGTTGTAACTGTTAAAGTTTCATTGTCACGTTAATTTTTTGGATTTATATATCATATCAGGCTAAAATTGACCAAGAATTTTAAGTCTTTAGAAAATATAGAGTCTAGTATTTGAGTTTGACTTTTTTTTTTCCCAGTCAATTGTTAGGCGACAAATCACCAGTATTTTCAATAATTAAATTACCATGTTGTTCAACCATGCACCGAGGAAAAAAAAAAAAAAAAAAAATCAAACGTGAACAAATAGTACTATATGAAAACGACTGGATTACATTGGTAATGGAATAAATTTATCTTATTCGGGGAACATTTTGAAATAGAAAAAGTTTGTTGCAATTTTTTTTTTCGTCTTTGTTTATCATTACATCACTGGGCAATTAACTTGCCCTTCTATTATCTTTTACAATATAAAAATATGTAGTTAAAATATTAATTAAGATGATTGAGATGGGTGTCTGTTGGCTCGATTGGTCCATTTGATAAAAGCTAAACACATAAGTAGTGTTAATTTGAAGGCACATATAGTCCAAGGTTATTATTTATGCGACATCGATATATAAAACTTTTTAACTTCTGATCAATCTTTTCAGCTAAAAAGGAGGAAAAAAAAAAAAAAAAAAAACTAGTGATCTATCTATCATCTATCTGTCAATGATAATTACGGTAAATAATTGAATTATTGCCCCCGCCATCACCACTAATTTACATTATCAATTGTCGGTGACTAGTGACCACGTTGCTTTTTCATAAAACACGCCAATTAAGCTTTTATACTTGTCACTCTTCTTTTGGACTTTTTCTTCATTTCAAAATCAAGTTCGGTCACTGACTACTAATTACAAAAATAGAAATCTAACTTTGGTGACCATTCCAATTTTAAAACGCCATCTCTTTTTGTTTTTTAGAAGAAAAATTAGAGCATGTGACAAGTCGTTAATTGTAATAGTTAGTTAAGCACAATTATATGAGTAAAGGTGGGTACCATATTAATAAAACAAGGTATTATAGATTTTTAATTATAGTGACCTTTGTAGTTTTGGAACCCCAAATTTTTTATTATGTGGCATAGCGTTTCCATGTGGGATTACAGTACTTCCACATAACAATCCCACATCATATACGTTTCCAAGTGTGTCGTATACTTTGTATACTAGCAACTATTCTCGATCAATGATAGTGTAAATTAAATAGCTGACGTGTCCAAGGTCATTGTGCTCCCCACATGGTTCAACCCTTGATGACTTTTGTAAGTTTGTTACATTGTGGTTGATGATGACGTGCAGCTATGGCAATTGGAGACACTATTGTTACAAAAGGACACATACCTAAACTACAGTCAAGCATTGAGCTACACAAGTCAGGCATTGAGCCAGAATTTACAAGGGCTGAGAAAGAAAAGCCCAATAAGACGGTGGAGCACAAAATTCGTATATTATTTGCAAGAGAATTGGAGGAGACTTTGGGTTTTGGCATTGTGGATTTGCATCATGATTGGGCTGTTTACATGGAAATTCATTCAGTACAAAAATAGAAGTGCCTTCCACGTCATGCATTATTGTCTCCCTACGGCTAAAGGTGCAGCCGAGACCCTTAAGTTCAACATGGCTTTAATTCTCTTCCCCGTGTGTAGAAACACAATCACTTGGCTCAGGTCTACCAAGTTGGCTTACTTCATACCTTTTGACGACAATATCAATTTTCACAAGGTACACATCAAACCCATTAATGCTTCTTGAATTTGTCATTGCTTAATTTATACCTTAACTATTTAGGACCCATATCCGAGACTTTTAATTAATTAAGTCCCATCTCCGAGACTTGTGTTTCAAGTCAGCATGATGAAAAGTTTTCTATTCATTATTACTAAAAATTTTACTTTTTTTTTTTTTAATACTTTTTTACTATTATTACTACTACATTGATGATCACATCTCTATGGGTACATTTGCTTATAGACGCAGCAAAAATTGACAACCACACATACGGCTATACGTCTGTACCTTTATTTTACTTTTTATAGGTAAGCAAATTTTTTTTTTTTAATATACATATGTATAGACAAACATAAAGGAGTAGATTCCCTCAATTTACTGTTGCAAAAATGACAATAAATCAGCCATGGTGAAATCAATTTAGATTTAAGTCGTCAAACTCAAAACATTGACTTTATTTACAAACCATGGGAAGCTAATTGTGCTAAGCAAGCAAACAAAACATAGTCTTTATTTATTTATTTATTTTGGTAGAAAGATGGGAATCATTTATCATAATAAAATACTAATACAAAAGCTTTGTCCTTCTACCACCCTAGGTGGGTGTCTAGAAACAAAAGGTTTCATAGGGCATTCTCTAGGAGTGTCAAGTTGAAAAGGTCCCATACATATCTACAATATATAGAAGATGAACATTGACTGTATTTTTCAAGTTTGCTCCTTTGCTCCCTTCCTCTTTTAGCAGGCCTATTCTTTATACCATTATTTTTTATTTTCATAGAATATGTGATATAGATGGACGGTTCATCTCACTTCAGGAGAGTCTTATAATAAAAAATTAGAGAAGCGAAATTGGGTAAAATATGGAACTATGGGTTCTAATTAACTCAATTGTTATTATTATTTTTTTTATCAAATTCTATCTTAGGGGAAAAAAACCCTTACTGGTATCTGGGAAGTAAGAGATTAACATGATTGATGATATATTATTTATTTTTGCGGCTAATAGATTAATTCAAGCGATCTTACCACGCAAGCTAAAATCAAATTACCATATAGAACCGAAAAAGAAGAGTCGAAATAAGTGCTCTTTGGAAGGTTTGGACCAAATATTGGGGGAGAGATCATCAACCTTATGTTTTTGTAGTAGTTAGTTCATGTTTTATGCATCTCAGGTCCTAGAAAAAGGTGCCTATCTATATGTTATGGGTTATGATTCTAATAGTTCGGATTGATCAGCTATTGTGTTTACATAATAGTAATTAAGCACCCCAAGGAAATAAGTATGGCTCTTTCTCTAGCATAGGCCCTTATGACTTACTGCCACTGGAACAGGATTATATACAGAAATGTTTCCAATGTTTAAAGCATGCCATTTTATCAATATACTAAGTAAAAACGGCTTAAAGTTTGAGCAATGTGATATTGCATGCTGTTATTCTTCCCTTGGGTCCTAAAAGGTATGAACTTTAAGTTTCTACCATATGTGTAGCTACTGATGCACTGATTTTGCCATGTCTGGGTTTAATGAATTGGAAGGATAACACATACAGATCATATTGTAACTTAGATGTCTTTTTCATCTTCAAAGGTTTGGCTAAGCTGTCTTCAAGTAGCATGACTCATCGCAATGTGACTCTTTACTGCAAGAATGACAAAGTTGATCTATAGATGTCGTGAATTCAATATTGTGAAAGTCTCATCTAATAACTAAAGTGAATACCTTATTAGAATACTTGATGACTTGATGTATGTGCTGCCTCTAAATATGTTTTCATTTTTCTTTTTGTTAACCTCTCT
Source organism: Notholithocarpus densiflorus (assembly GCA_030021035.2). NCBI lineage: Eukaryota > Viridiplantae > Streptophyta > Magnoliopsida > Fagales > Fagaceae > Notholithocarpus > Notholithocarpus densiflorus. The sequence continues at coordinate 67,619 of JARYZH020000616.1, forward strand.
TTGCAGACAATCGCAGGAGCCATTGTAGTTGGTGTCATTCTCCATGCCGGGAACCACCTTGCATGTGATTTCCCTAAACTTTCTCACTCGCCTGAGGGAGAATATGAGAAATATTTAAGTGTTGACTTCGGTAAATACAGACCCAGTTACGCAAAGCTGGCTGAAGGAGTAGACGGTGTGACTGGAATCCTAATGGTGATTCTCATGACAGTTGCGTTTACACTTGCAACACGATGGTTTAGGCGGAGTCTTGTTAAGCTGCCCAAGCCCTTTGATAAGCTCACTGGTTTCAATGCCTTCTGGTATTCACACCACCTATTTGTCATTGTCTATGTCTTGCTCATCCTCCACGGACAATTCGTATATCTTGTGCACAAGTGGTACCTTAAGACGGTATACTTTTGATATTTCAAGTGATCATATTTATATTTTCAACAATAGTTATTTTTCTGCTTAGAAGAGCTAGCTAATGTATTGAGTTCATGCATGCAGACATGGATGTATCTTTCCATTCCGGTTTTAATGTATGCAGGAGAAAGAACCTTAAGGTTCTTTCGGTCAGGCTCCTACACTGTCCATCTTCTAAAAGTGAGTCATAAATTATCAATTGTTTCAAAGTTTTAAACTATTAAGAAATGAAGAATTTAATGATTTAACTCTTATTCTAACAATGAGAACCTCTTACATTTATTTGAATGCATGGTGTATTCCACAATGGATTGCATGCTCACAAGTTGTTTTTTCTCCTCTTAATTCAAGGCTGTTTTTTTCTAACCTTGATTTTCTTAGGTTGCCATCTATCCTGGAAATGTTCTTGCGTTGCAAATGTCTAAGCCACCCCAGTTCAATTACAAGAGTGGACAATACATGTTTGTCCAATGCCCTGCAGTTTCTCCGTTTGAGTGGTAAGTCACCGTAGCATTCCCTGAAATCACTATATTTTGGGAAATTTTCACTTTTTCGGTAATTTACAGCAACTGCACCAAGCAATGGCTTTGTTTAAGCAAAGCTATCCCTAGGTGAAATCCGAGAATTAGGCTATCCAAAATTTTATTATAATAATAGTTAAATGATTAAATTTACAATTTTCTAACAATTATTTAGACGCTTGCCAATGTTATACTATAAAGTGACAATGTTCTAGTCATAATTTCAATGCTTTGCGAGCGAGAATATATGCTGAATGCTGAATAGTTTTTGAAAATAAAAAAGTTCTGATGAGAATGTCTGAATCATACAATACTCAATCTGGTCACCACCAGCACCATGTAAAAATGTGGCTACCCAATTGATCATTTTTATGGTTCAATTTATGCATCCCAGGCATCCATTTTCCATTACCTCTGCTCCTGGAGATGACTACCTTAGCATTCACATCCGGCAGCTAGGTGATTGGACACAAGAGCTTAGAAGGGTATTCTCTGAAGCCTGTGAGCCTTCTGTGTCTGGAAAGAGTGGGCTTCTAAGGGCTGATGAAACAACCAGAAGAAGGTATAATTTTGTGCACCTGTCTAATGTCTTCCCTGGTTTAGCATTTTTTTTAAAATTATTTTTCATGTTATGTAATATGTAAAATTCCTTTTGGAGATTACAGTTTGCCTAAGCTCTTAATAGACGGGCCTTACGGTGCCCCTGCACAAGACTACAGGAAGTATGATGTCCTGCTACTTGTTGGGCTTGGAATTGGGGCAACACCTTTTATCAGCATTTTAAAAGATTTGCTCAACAACATTATCAAAATGGAGGAGGAGGCAGTAAGTAACTTGTTCTGTTTTTGCTATATGACTTTTATAGACCTTCACTATTTAACCTGCAATAGTATCAGTACTTGTTAACCTGTTCTAATTTTCATAGACTTATTACCAGGACTTGGGATAAAACTATGTATTTTATCATGCAAAATAAAAATTCTGTTTCCTTCTCAACAGGATTCTGTCTCAGATGGCAATAGGGAATCAGATCTAAGTGTTGGAAGTACAGATTCTTCAATGAATAATAGGGTCTGTCCAAAGCGGAAAAAGCCTCTGAAGACCACTAATGCTTACTTCTACTGGGTAACTAGGGAGCAGGGCTCGTTTGATTGGTTTAAAGGGGTCATGAATGAAGTTGCTGATCGGGATCAAAGGGTAAAAAAGAATGCTCCTTGGCATCATTTCATTTCCTTTGTTGAAAATTTCCCAAGTTTGATAACTTTAACTTGTCAATTTGGAAATTAGGGTGTCATTGAAATGCATAACTACCTGACCAGTGTGTATGAGGAAGGAGATGCCCGATCGGCTCTCATTACCATGGTGCAAGCACTCAACCATGCCAAGAATGGAGTTGATATTGTTTCTGGAACTAGGGTAAGCTCTTTGATGATTATCATTCTCATACTCAATACTTTTCTAGACCTCATTCATGCAATCAAATATTTTTTAACTGTTTCTTGAACTATGTGGCTTTGGACCAGACCACTTTTCTTTTAGAATTGTTAGTAGCAACCAACGACTTTAACCAAAAATAAATAAACAAAAATACAAGAAGTGGGATGGGGTATTTGACAAATACAAGGCCCTTTTCGCTGAAAACCTTAATGTGTTACTAATTGTTTTCCATTCCTTTCATTATCAGGTAAGAACTCATTTTGCCAGGCCTAATTGGAAGAAAGTTTTCTCCAAAATATGTTCCAAGCACTGTTCTGCAAGAATAGGTGAGATAAATCTCCAATAGGCCAAAAGATATTACTAGCAAATTTAGCTTTCTTCTAATGTTATCATTGTGGTTTTGGTAACTTTGATCAGGGGTATTCTACTGTGGGGCACCAGTTTTGGCTAAAGAACTTAGCAAGCTCTGCTATGAGTTCAACCACAAAGGTCCAACCAAATTTGAATTCCACAAGGAGCATTTCTAAAACAGTGGGATTGCGTATATACCCAATGTCTACACTCTCTCACTTCACCATTCAGACCTATCTCTAACACTTCCATCTACTTAAAGAATTTTTGTGATAAGCTAGAAAGGAGAAGAAAAAGAAAAAGAAAAAGAAAAAAAAGAAGTATTGTACAGTCCTCGTTAGAAAATGGGAAAGAATGAAAATTGAAAAGCATATATTATTTTCTTTTTTTATTCAAGTAACCCATCAAAATGGTATTCTAGATTTCTAGTTCTAGTCAATAATAGATTTAAATTATAATATGGCACCGGCTCTGCATCTGTACAAGTGGCAGAAATATAGAGGTGAAAGGTGGCAGTGGACCTAAGGTGCATTGTTGGAGAGCAAGAGTGCGTTACAGCTGCAATATTGGAGAGGTTGACCTATTTGGTATTTGATAATGATAATATATAGTATATTCATATGGGTAGGCATGAATGATTGAGAGACGTTTAGGTGGGGGTAGAAGAAGAAGACAGTTCTGGAAAGGAGAAAACTGAGGTAGGTTTTGTGGACTCTAAGAGGTGATGGGATTTGGAAGTATTGTACTCTTGTTGAACCTTAAAAAGTTTTTCCATGAGTCGGGCCCAGGGAATCATTCTAGAATGTGGATGATGACGAAGAGCTCCACATGTTTAAATTCTTAGAATAAGGAAAAATTATGTGTAAAATACATTCATATATTTGTCCATTTATTTTTGGAAATATACATACATATATAAATATATATACGAGATAGAGTTATTGTTGGTTTGTAAACATCATAGCATGGTAAGTCAGTCAATGGCTTTATTGTATTGTATCCTGTTATAAACAGAATGTTTATTGGATACTTTACTATCATGGGCTCTTCAATGTCTTCCTTGTTTATGTAAGCATAAATTAATAACTTAATGGGCTAGTAATTGTAATTTTGAAAGCACCTGTTCTCATCTCTTGCCTTGCCCTATAGCCCTTGTAAGCCTCTGCACCTCTACTTTTGTGTAATGAAATGAAGCTGAAATGAACTGCTTCTGATTTATATGTAAACTTCTTAAAAATAAAAGAATAGGAATGCCTCTTGATTTTAATTCTATTGTTTACTAGCTAGGCTAAAGCCTTCTTATTCACTTCTCATTGTAGTCCCAGAATGACTTGTCAAAAGGTAAATTTGATTGTTCTTGTATTAGATCATATTAATAACTTTTATTAAAGTAATGAATGAAGCTCGTTGTGAAAGGAAGGAAGACTTCTCCCATATGACTGAATAATTTCTTTTGTTAGACATTTACTGTTCTTAACAAACACGCAACAAACCATAAGTTCTTGCCTATCATATTAATAATCTTTGATCCATTAGAAAAGTTATAAAAAAATATGAGGAATTAACTCAAGTTTCACTTACCAAAAGGGAACATTGTTACTCCTCATAAGAGCAAGTACATGTGTCGCATACAACAAATGCCAGCATAAATTTTCTATGTGCTTAGCAATAGCAGCATGGGCATGGCTGTCTCTCTCTCTCTCTCTCACTCTCTAAATTTATCCCTCTTTATGAGACATTCTTGTAATTTACAGTTTTGTGTGTGTTGAGAATCAATGTTAATTACAGTTGATAGTTGAATTTGGGTTTTTATTTTTTTTGTGTTGCTAAATAGTTGAATTTGTATTTACTCCTTCATTTGTAGGCTCCTTTTATGTGTGCAGCTTCTAAGACATATTGTTAGCTTTCATTATTATATAAACTAACGCAAGTAGTGGGCTTGACTCTCCATCTTGAACCTGGATCGAAAAGCTAAGCTCATCAAAATACCACAGTTGGCAAAGTGATAAAAGCAACCTCAATGAAAATAATACTCTGTTGGACACTAAACAATGTGAAAATAATATCATTTTTTATATGGTTATCGTGTCGATAAGGGTACTTTGAAGTTTCTTGGTTAGATGTGTAATGCAACTTGACCTTTTAGATGAGAATGTCTCTTTTGGTCCATTTCTATGTGGCTTTTGTTTTGTTCAATTTTTATGGCCCCAGACTACGTGCTAAATGGACTTTCCGAAAGAGGATTCCTATTCGGCCCAATAGGGTGAGCAGCAGAAAATGGTAACAGTCTTGGGTCAAATACGAAGTAAAAGTAATATATTGTCAAGGCCCAAACTGAAGATTATGCTAAAAAATGAATATAGACCCAAACAGAACCAGCTGAAATCTATAACTCAAAAAGCATAATCGATTGTTTGTATGAATTGCTTAGAGAAGTCTCAAATTATTTCTATCTTATTCTACAGACTACAGATATCAAAAATGTTTATCTCAAAAAAAAAAAAAACAAAAAATGTTTACTTGGACCTCAACTTGCACTAAACTTTAATTTTGACTTTTGGTACACTAACACATTCATTTTATTATGTACTTTAAAAATCTTAGGACTTTTTTTGTTGTTGAAATAAATAGATGTAGCCCCATTCCTAATGGATTGACCTCCAAATAACATATCCAAATTATAAAAAATCCCTCCGAAATTTACACCTTTCAGAGAGGCGCAAAAACGAAAGTCTATGAGATTTCTTTTGTAACTGGATAACCAGCTCTAAAACAAAATAAATACTCGTTATAACGAAATGAAATTCTATTATCTATTATCTATAACACTATCTCTAACTAACCTATAAAATAATTATCTATAACTATAAATAAATAGAAATAGAATACATGTTTAGTTTATTATTATTATTATATAAACTATCAAAAAAAGATATACAAATTTCTAATAGATTAGATATAAGATAAAATCTCAAAGACTCCAACAATTCAATATATTATTCATTAAATACATGTATACAATGTTATATTTGTTATTTTTCAATTGCAAGGACCTGGATGAGAAGAAACTCTCATGTCCAGTTCTGTAGTAGAGATGGAATTGAAAAGAACCATCAACTATAACCCCAAAAGAACTAGAATTTGTAAACAACATAAAGGAAGAATGAAAGGAATATCTTATCGAGGTAATTGTATTTGCTTTGGTAGATATGCTCTTTAGGCACTTAAACCTGTGTGGATCATGTCTAGGAGTGTTATGACGAATTTGATTGGGAAGTACAATGACTGAGAATGTTGTTATGTTTGAGCTTAGCTTATTTAAGAATTGAGTTTAAACTTAAGCTTGAATTAGGCTAAAAGCCAATATATATAAGTTTTTTTTCCAAGTTAATTCCAAATTGTTCATGAATAGCTTGCTTCATAAATTGTTCAACATTAAAACAAATATGGAAATTATAACATTAGGCTTTTTTTTTTTTTTTTTAATTTTTTAATATTGAAATTATAAAACAAGGATTAGACCATTCACATGTGCAAAATTTCTTATATATTTTAGCATAATAATCTTTTTGTTTATTTTACTTAACCACTTTTCAAAACACCAACATTAGATTATCTATTCTAAACTATACTTCATTAAAAGATCAATTTTAAATTATTATTTTTTTATTTTTCACACATATACTATCCACTCTTTTCCTTCATTTTCGGGGAAACATAAATAAAGAATAAAAAATTGAAACAAACAAACAACCATGTTTGTGTATATTTACACAAATACTATAGCAAAAATGCATTTTGCAAAATTGACGCATAAGCTGATGTAGTAGGTATTTTTTAAGATTGATTGAACAGAATTTGGCCCTTACACTATTTTATAACATCTTAATAAGATTACTATTGTTATACTTAAATCCAAACACCCATGTTTAAAAATTTAAGAAAAGAAAAATACATACTAATGTTATATATGATATGACAGCTTATGGGGATAGTTTAACAAAGTTTCTCTTCAAACTAATCTGGAGAAAAATTCTTTAAAGTTTAAACTTCTCATATATTTATTTTTTGAGTGTGAATTTTGAAAATCTAACAATTGAGTTTCATGTTTCTTATGTTCTTAATATATATATCAAATTTCATTCAAATCGGATGTTATTTACTATTTGATCAATAAACTTTTTTTTATACATATTTTTAAATTACAAAAAGTTGAAATTTTAACATTTGTTTAATGATATAGAAATTAATAATTGATCTTCATGAAATTTTGCAAGCAAGAAGATAAAATTTAACGGTTATATTTTCAAAATTCACACTTAATATAAAGATATATGAAAATTTGTTTGGTTTAGTTTATTTCCTTTGTAGGAAAAAGTCTAGAATCATAAAACTTTTCACAACTTTTTTTCATAAATATAACTTGATAGAGTGTGATCGGTGAAAAAAAAAAAAAAAAAAAAGTTTATGCTTAAGTAATAGCTAGCCAGTATGCGTGAGATTTCAGAGTAAGTGAGTTGATGCGTAACTACTACTTTTGTCCTTTTGTAGATTTGGTTAAATACTAACGTTAAAAATTCAAAATGGGGGACCACGTCCGTACCCCACAGACACACAGTGACATGTATGTACGACGAATATTAGTTAGTTATAGTTCTCGTCTAGAAGAGGTGGGTGATGTCATGTGCTTTCTAGACTTCCACAATGCCATTCTATATATGCTATCTATTCTAACCAATATTTTCAAACCTTGAATGGTTTGTTTCTCAAAAAAAAAAAAAAATTTTCAAACTTGGTAGACCGTGGCGTTGGACATAAATTTGAACACAAGATAAGATCTTATTCGCACGCTACGCGTGAACTGCGATATTTTCTATCGGTTGGTGTGTGAACTGAATCATCACATATTTGAATTAGTCCTCATCTAGAAGACTATTTTATAATCTATTATATGTATCTTGTATACGTGCAGCTCCACTAGCTAGCAAATAATTGAATTAACTGTTCTTTTACTAACATATATTTGCATATTTGTTAACGTGCAATTGAATCCAATCACTACTTGTTATGGATCTATGGTCTGTTAAAGCGTGTGGTCTTAAACTTTTTTAAAAATTAATTCATAATTCCTAACATTATTGTTTGACTAAGCCTCCGTTTGGATACTAATGAAAAATAAAAATTATTTCACTATTCAGCTTATTTTTGCTACTATTCATGAGCCCTACTGCACTTTTTGATATATTTCATAGGTCTCACTGTACTATTTCAGTAAATTTTTACTTTTATTTATAGTACTTTCAGCAATAAGTTTTCAGTTTCAGCAAAATAAGTAGTATCTAAACAGACCCTAAGTGCAAAATAAAAGGAGAATAGAATCGAAGTTGGAAGGAAAAGAATGGGAAGAAAAAAGAAAGGATGATTCAATCTACACATAAGTAGTTTATGAATAGAGAGTAATCAAAATGATATTTTGTTTAATGTATACAATCAAAGAGATATTTAGAATATAATCTTTCTATTTTGTTGTGAAACATAGTTTTGATACTATTTACTAAGAAATAAATATCATCAATTTAAGAAGTTTTATGTGTCTCTTGAGGATTCAAAGTTGAGCAAATAATAAGCTATTCCACTACATGCGCATTAAACCAATTATTTAATTCTCATAACTGAGAATATATTGCAATGTTGAAAATATCTAATGGATAACATTGCTCAATTATAAATTATTTTATTTATTTATTTATAATTTGATAGTTACAATGGAAGAGTGCGAATTTGAATCTCAAATATTTTCGTTGAATTATGAAGTAATCAATCATAAGTAGGATTTTGAAGACATTCTAACAAGGTGGAATGTTAGTCATAGAGTAGTAATAAACTGAAACAGTTGAGAAGAATATAACAATAATTTACTCAATTCTTGTGCTTTTAAGATTACATTAAATTATTTGATGACGGTTTATTAATTATAAGGATATAATAATAATTTTATATAGAAAGTATCATATTTTTTTGTTTCCTCACTTATTATATTATTTTATTGTTGTGGTGGGCAAAAAGTGAGTAAGGTTTATGGCAGGTACAAACTTGCTGCTTTTGCTCACACAATTAATTTTTGAGAGATGGGATGCCCAATCAACCTTAAATGCCCTTAACAAGATGAAAATACTTAAGTTGGTGTGCTAGAATTAATTCCACACATAGACAGAAAGTCTTTTATAAGGAACAGTCTTGAAATGCATATATAGGGGTCCTCGGGTTTAGTTCGAGATAGAGGTTACAAGTAGTTTTAAGTCTCCCGCCCCTCCTTTTGATCCAGGGGCTTCTTGGCTTTATATATTCAGCCAAGATGTATCTGAGCCCTACATTTGAAAGGTCAGGATTGGATTTCATTGATACTTGTCTCATCAAGGCCTTACTAGAAGGTTTCTACACTGACGTATGAGCTAGGTGGACACTGTTCAAATGTCATTTCCTCATTAATGCGGCCAGCTAAGTGGTTGCAGTGTATTAAATGCAGAGGTGATGGTTGCTTTATCCATCCTCTTTCCTTTCTTCCCCGCTTAGTGACAAATTTTTCTCTTCGCCCTCGATTTGTGCCCGACAACCTTTAGCCTTGGTTCTCGGCTTTTAGAGGTCAGGTTGGCATCCTCGGAGTCCTCATCCAATGTTGTCTTTTTTGCACTTACATAAGGTTACTTGTATTTTTCCGAGGACATTCTACTGGTGCTCACCTAGGTTTGTCTCCTCGGCTTTGTTTCTAATCCCTCTATTTGTATTCTCGGATCCTCGTCCCCTCACAATTGTGTATGTGAAAATATATCTATACTCTATAGTCTTTAATGTTGTGATAAGTTACCAAGCCAAAAGTTTAAATTGTTGGTAAAAAATGCATTTTAGGCCTCTAATACGACTTATTACTAATTTTAATCAATTAATGATTCAAGATTAGGTTCAGGCAGTTAATTAACTTAAGCACAATATTAATCTTGGATAATCAAGCACAAGAAACACATCACATGAACAACTCACACATAAAGAGACAATAATTTGCTCACGGAGTGGAAACCGAATAGATAAAAACACTTCAAGGCAAAGCTCAACTCAACAAGTTTATTGCCGAAGCTTGTTGCAGTACATAAGTTACTCATGCGACTTTCTGTGCATGGGGTCAAACTAAGTATTTGAGTTCCCCATTATTGCTAGCAGATAAGACTTTTCCTTGTTCCTTCAATGTTACTTGATATTGCAAGTCGATCTGCAAACTATAAAACCAATTTTCGGTCACTCTTTAAGGCTTTTTAAATATTTCTCTATGGTCTAAATGAAACTCCAATACATAAGTGTTTGGTAGTAAACAACCTCTCAAGTATGGTCAATTGGAGAGGTAGAAAGAACTAGAAATAAAGGATTATCAAGGTTTTGCATTGCCGTCCTCATTCTTCTTAAATTATAAATTTTTGTATATATATATAATGGTGTAGGCTTTTGATATGATTGGCCACAAAATCTATATGTAATAATAATAATAATAATAATAATAATTGTGGGGACAAATAACCAAGATTCACGCATCTTGGGCCGTGGGCTCTGTCCGAGGAGGTCTCATGGGCCGAGCAATGTGGCAGCTATCAAAGCATTCTACTTTCGAAAGATTCGCACATAGGACCGGCGATTCCGTCCGAGGAGGGTATAGTCCTCGGATATAAAGTTTTCGGTTCAAGGAAGAATCCCAGTGGCTAAAGTAATCTTCCTGGAATCCCCTATGACAGAAACAAACTCGGTGAGCTTACTGGGAAGGAAAAGATCCCCGAAAATATCTAAAGAAAAGCTGCTACCACCACATTAAATACCCTGCAACTACTTTTCTGGCCGCATTTATGTGGAGAAGACCTCTGAACAGTGCTACCAAGACTATGACCTCTCACAGGGAGGCCAAAGAAAAAATCTGGTGGGATAAGTATCAAGGGGCACCTTAGATGAATGACAAGTGTAAGGATAGGATGCTTAGAAGATGATTATATAATGCCATTCCTCCTCCATTGGAGGAGGACGGATTTTGGAAAAAGGGAAGAGAGAGAAAAACAGAAGGAGAAAGGAAGATTTGTAACGTGAACAACACAACACAAGGGTTCCTCCTCGGACCTATATAAAACAGAATTATTCCAAGTTATTTTGGTGTGCTTTGGGCCTTCTAAACTGCTTCTTAGTTTGTCTTTGAGAATAGGAAAAACGAAGCCCTCACCATTCGAATCTAATTCTTAAGCCCACTCTCTACAAATACATGTTGCAGTGGACTTATTGGGCCCGGGTCTTGCGCGCTTTGGACTGGGGTGTACTAATTCGTTACACTACAATTGGCGCCGTCTGTGGGAAGAATTTGTATGATAGTGAGCGCGACGTTTCACCATGGTAGGATCAGGTCCCCACCCACAGGAATCCAGGGGCTCCCATCAACAAGACGCCTTCCATAATCTTGAGCGTAGGAGAGATAGGGAGGGTAGCCCACATACCACACAAACTAGCGGAAGTCATCCGCAAATGGGGAATCACTTTCCTCAGGAACGAAGTAACAGAGCCATGCAAAGGGAGATCGATGATTTGAAGCGGGAGCTACGCCATGCGCATCGACGACGAGCCCCTTCTAGTTCTGGTGTTTTCTCAAATGATGAAGATGATGTTACGTACAAACGCGACCCTAGGACACCGTCGAGCGAGCCTTTCCCCTATCACGGGGAAAACGTTCATAAGCGAAAGCGTAAGAGTCCACCTCTGAAGGGGCTGGAGAATGACGCCATGAACAAGGCGTTGAATCAAATTTCTAGGTCCCCCTTTACGCATCGCATCGAAAGGGCAGAGCTTCCTCGGCGATTCCATCAACCCACTTTCACCACTTATTACGGCTGAACGGATCCAGTAGAGCACGTGAGCCAATTCAACCAGAAGATGGCCGTCTATTCTAAGGACGAGGCCTTGATGTGTAAAGTCTTTCCTTCCAGTTTGGGGCCCGTGGCCATGAGGTGGTTCGATGGGTTGAGACCTAACTCCATAAGTTCCTTTAAGGAGCTTACGCAGGCTTTTGGTTCTCGTTTTATCACATGCAGTAGGGTGCCTCGCCCTTTGGATTCTTTACTGTCTTTGTCCATGCGGGAGGGGGAAATCCTGAAAACGTACTCGGACAGATATTGGGAGACGTATAACGAAATAGATGGTGATTTTGAGGACGTGGCCATCAGCACTTTTAAGGGCGGCTTGCCTACTGAGCATGGATTAAGGAAGTCTCTCACTGGTAAACCGGTCACCAGTGTGCGTCAGCTTATGGATCGAATAAGCAAATACAAAAGGGTTGAAGAGGACCAGCAGCAAGGAAAGGGTAAAACAAAGATTAACCCTCAGGAGCGTAGGGATTTCAGGTCGGACCGATTTAGTAACAATCGGCCACGGAGAGACTTTGTCGGGCAGTCAGATTCCTCCAACGCCCAAGCTGTCAACGCGGTATTCCGAGAGCCAGTCAGTAAGGTCTTGGAAAAAATTAAGAACGAGCCATTCTTTAAATGGCCGAACAAAATGGCGGGGAATGCGATGAGGCGCAACCAAAGCCTCTATTGTCAATATCACCAAGACCAAGGACATACAACCGAGGACTGCAGGAACTTGTGGGACCACTTAGATCAGCTGGTCCGAGAAGGAAGATTGAAGGACCTGTTGCATCCCAGCAGTCAAGCAGGGCAGACTGGGTTTGATTCCAGAAGAGGGGCGTCCTCGGGCCCACCCCTGGGAACGATAAACGTCATTTTTGCTGCCCCCGGAAGAACAGGGTCCTGTCCGTACAGAGTGATGTCTGTGGCTCAGTCGTTCGCCAATGACAGTAAGCACGAGCCAAAAAGAATCAAGATGGAAATAGAACCAGTTCTGGGTTTTTCGGAGGAAGATAAGGTCGGAACTATCCAACCTCACGATGATGCCTTGGTGATCACGCTCAGGATAGGAGGGTATGATGTGAAGAGGGTGCTGGTGGACCAAGGGAGTGCCGTGGAGGTAATGTATCCTGACCTGTTTAGAGGTCTGGGGCTAAGGTCCGAGGACCTAACTGCCTATGATTCCCCCCTGGTCAGCTTCGAGGGAAGGACCGTTATGCCAAAGGGTCAGATCAGGCTACCTGTGCAAGCCGGTCTTGAGGTAGTGGAGGTCGACTTTATCGTGGTGGATGTTTATTCTCCATATACCGCTATCGTGGGTAGACCTTGGCTTCACACACTGGGGGCTGTCTCCTCCACTTTGCATCAAAAGGTGAAATACCCTTCCGAGGGTCAGGTCAAAGAGATCGTCGGAAACCAGAACATGGCTAGACAATGCCTGGTAGCGGCCATATCACACCAACCTGAAGCTGAATCGCTGATGGCCGCGGAGGCAAGTTCATAGCAATTAAAATCTCTCGATTCGCCTATCAAGGAGATCCCCGAGGAGGCGATATGTGATGATTTAGAGAGGATCATTATAGGGAATGATCCGGAGAAGTACTTCCAAGTGGGGTCCCAGTTGCCGCCTCGCGAGAGGGAAGAGTTAATAGAATTCCTTAAGAGGAACGTCGATGTATTCGTCTGGAGCGCTTACGAGGCACCAGGGGTGGACCCCACCTTTATATGTCACCATTTGAATGTTAATCCATCCATTACTCCGAAAAAGCAACCACCTCGGCGCCCGTCCAAGGAGCATGCCGATGCCGTTAAAGAAGAGGTGAGCAAGCTTAAGCAAGCAGGAGCTATCAAGGAAGTGTTCTACCCTGAATGGCTGGCCAACACGGTGGTGGTAAAGAAAAAGAGTGGCAAGTGGCGAGTGTGCGTAGACTTTACTGATCTAAATAAGGCTTGTCCGAAGGATCCATTCCCCATGCCACGAATAGATCAGCTGGTGGACGCGACGGTGGGACACCCTCGAATGAGCTTCTTGGACGCCTTCCAAGGATATCACCAAATACCTTTAGCCTTGGAAGACCAGGAGAGGACTGCATTTGTCACCCCCATCGGAAACTACCATTACAAGGTGATGCCGTTTGGTCTAAAAAACGCAGGATCAACCTATCAGAGGATGATGACGAGAATGTTTGAGCTTCAGTTAGGAAAGAGCATTGAGGTCTACATAGACGATATGGTGGTCAAAAGCAAGGCGGTGTCCGAGCATGTTGATGACCTCGGAAGCATTTTCGAAATCTTGAGGAAGCACAAGTTGCGCCTAAATGCATCCAAGTGCACGTTTGGGGTGGGATCGGGCAAATTCCTGGGATACATGGTAACACACAGAGGAATCGAAGTCAATCCCGATCAAATTAGGGCTATTAACAACTTACACCCTCCTCGTAATCCTAAAGAGGTTCAGAAACTTACTGGAATGATTGCCGCTTTGAATCGTTTTATTTCTCGTTCAGCAGACAGATGCCGGCCATTCTTCCTCTTGATGAAAAAGTGGAAGGGATTTGAATGGTCTGAGGAGTGCTCTAAGGCTTTTCAGCAGCTTAAGGAATATCTCTCTCGGCCTCCAATCATGTCCAGTCCTCAGGAGGATGAGGTCCTATTCGCCTACATAGCCGTTGCTCCCCATGCTGTGAGTCTTGCATGAAGCCGATGTGCGTTATCTACCATTGGAAAAGGCCATCCTGGCTGTAGTCCATGGTAAGCGGAAACTCCCCCACTATTTTCAGGCACACTCTGTCATCGTCTTAACTCAACTCCCGATTAGGGCCGTACTCCGAAGTGCTGACTATACCGGCAGGATAGCTAAATGGGGAACTATTCTAGGGGCTTTTGATATCAAGTACATGCCTCGCACTTCTGTCAAAGGCCAGATCCTAGCAGACCTGGTGGCTGAATTCGCTGAAGCCTCGTTAGAAAATGTTCCAGCATCGCAGCACATGGATGAAAAATCGGTTGTCGTGATCTCGCTCCAGGAACCCCTATGCTGGAGAGTCTATGTTGACGGTGCAGCGAACCAAAGAGGTTCTGGATTGGGGTTGGTTCTAATATCTCCTGAGCAACTAACAATAGAGAAATCGCTGAGGTTGGATTTCTTTGCCACCAATAATGAGGCCGAGTACGAAGCTTTATTGGAAGGGATGAGTATGGTTCAAAAACTGGGGGGAAAGGAAGTAAAAATGTTTTCAGACTCCAAATTAGTCGTCGGTCAGGTAATGGGCGAACTGGAAGCAAGGGACGAAAGAATGCAGAAGTATTTAAGTCAAGTTACACAGTTGCGATTAAAATTTGAGTCATTCAGTCTGCTGCACATCCCAAGAAGTAGCAATTCGCATGCAGATTCTCTAGCTACACTCGCAACCTCCTCGGCGCAGAACCTACCTCGAATTATCCTTGTAGAAGACTTGTACAAGCCCACGGATGCAGGGAGGAAATTAACTCAGGTTTCTCATGTCCGAGTGGAACCTAGCTGGATGGATCCAATCATATCATTTTTAACGGAGGACACCCTGCCGGGAAATAAATTGGAGGCTGAAAAAATACGAAGAAAGGCACCCCGTTTCTGGTTGTCTGAAGACCAAAAGTTATACAAGCGCTCTTTTGCGGGACCGTATCTACTATGTATCCATCCTGAAGCAACAGAGGTCATCTTAGAAGAGTTACACGAGGGGATTTGTGGGAGCCACACTGGAGGCAGATCTCTATCTCTCAGAGCTGTCACACAAGGCTACTGGTGGCCAAACATGCAAAGAGAAGCACACGAGTATGTAAAGAAGTGCGACCAATGCCAGCGATTCGCCCCAAACATTCACCAACCAGGGGGGATCCTTAATCCGATAACCAGTCCCTGGCCATTTGCTCAATGGGGCCTGGATATTGTCGGGCCTTTCCCCAAAGCAGCTGGAAATAAGAGGTATCTGCTGGTCGGCACCGACTACTTTACAAAGTGGGTCGAAGCCGAGCCCTTATCAAACATCAGGGATGTGGACGCTAAGAGGTTCATTTGGCGGAATATCGTTACTCGGTTCGGGGTCCCTCGTACTATTATCTCGGACAATGGTCTTCAGTTTGATAGTAAGGCCTTCAGGGGATACTGCGGTGAATTAGGAATAACGAATAGATACTCCACCCCAGCTTACCCCTAGGGGAACGGACAAGCCGAGGCCGTTAATAAGGTCATAGTAAATGGACTGAAGAAGAGGTTAGATGATGCGAAAGGAAGATGGGTGGAAGAACTGCCGCATGTCCTGTGGGCCTATCGAACCACACCGCGACGATCAACGGGAGAAACCCCATTTTCGATGACTTATGGTGTCGAAGCTGTCATTCCTTTGGAAACCGGGTTCCCAACGCTAAGAAGGAGTTCGTTCAGTTCGAATAGTAATGATAATCTTCTGGAAAAAAGTCTGGATCTCGCTGATGAGAGGAGGGAGAGTGCACTGGTGCAACTGGCGTATTACCAACACAAACTTAAGCAAGGATACAATGCTAAAGTAAGGCTAAGGCCACTAGCACCTGGTGACTTGGTTTTGAGGAAAGTTCTGGGCACTGCAAAAAATCCAGCTTGGGGAAAGCTTGGGCCCAATTGGGAGGGACCATATCGCATCACCTCGGAAGCAGGAATAGGGGCCTATTTCTTAGAAGACTTAGACGAGCATGTAATACCTCGTCCTTGGAATGTAAACAACCTGAAAAGGTATTATTACTAATAAGAATTTTCTTTGTTCTTAAATTCGTGCGTTGTGTGACAAAATAACTTATGTCTATTATAAAGGTGTTTAAACAGAACCTTAGTCATGCCTGATGTCCTCGGACCAGATGCTTTGGGGAAATTACTACACTTATGTTTATTATAAAGGTGTTTAAACAGAACCTTAGTCATGCCTGATGTCCTCGGACCAGATGCTTTGGGGAAATTACTACACTTATGTTTATTATAAAGGTGTTTAAACAGAACTTTAGTCATGCCTGATGTCCTCGGACCAGATGCTTTGGGGAATTTAATCCACTTATGTTTATTATAAAGGTGTTTAAACAGAACCTTACTCATGCCTGATGTCCTCGGACCAGATGCTTTGGGAAAATTACTACACTTATGTTTATTATAAAAGTGCTTAAACCGAAAGTCAACATACTTATGGGTTATCAGGCAATGACATTCCATTTGCATGATCCAGTAAAACTTAAGTTATTGTAAAACCCTCTGGCCATGTACAACCCAATTAATTTCTTAGTGTCTTTTTCATATAATATATTCATTGGAATTTGAGTTATAATGTATTCATTAACAAGGGCCTTAGTGTGTGAATAAAAGTTATCTCAAACCTTAACAAAAGCAAGTGACAAAAGTATAAATGCAAAAGGAAAGAAAAACAAGTCTATTCTTTAGTCAACAGAAGAATAAATACATCATAAGTGTATACAGAAGCCACACTTCAACAAAAAAAAGGGTGGCTACACTTAAACAAAAAAAAAAAAAAAGAAAGGAAATTTCTACAGCTATTCTTTCAAAGGCTGAGAACCCTTCTCGGGAGATTTAGCTTTGGCCTTGACACCTCCAGCATCAGACTTCTTCTCAGTCGCCTTGGCTTGAGAAACCACGTCCTTGATGGTAAGGGAATCCTCAGCAGATTTGTCTTTAATGACCCCCTTGGTAGCCTCAGCAGCTCCAATAGGGACACTAGCAGTAGCTATCTGCTCTGGAGGAAGGAGAGGAAGGCTAATCAGCGTTGGAGGACTGGTCGGAAGTTCCCTGATGGGTTCAGGGAAAAACACGCTCTCGGATATCCTTAGCTCTGAATCTGCAGGGACCCCTGCACGATTAAGTGCCTCCATCCACGTCTCTGTGCAGTATTCCCTGCACAATTCAGCCACTTCTTCAGCCAACCTCTCTTCCGTTTCCCTTACCCCACGTTCGTAGGCCGCCTCCTCAGCGGACTTAGCAGCCTCAGTTGCTTTTTGTGCTGCCTCCTTAGCCTTTTGTAGTTCAGCTTTCAGGGCTAGCACCGCTGCTTTCTCAGTGGCGAGATTAAGCTGGGTCGTATAGAGTTGCTTTCTCTGGTCCTCGGCCTGGGCCTCGACGTTTTTCAACCCAGCCTTGGCGCTTGCGCATTCTCGCTCTGCAAGTTTTAGCTTCTCGGCCAGTTGCAACTTCTCCTCTTTCAGGCTCCCTAAGTTCTTCTCAACTTCACGGCGAGAGTGGGACTCAGCTTCGCATCTGTTCTGAGCATTCCGAACCCACTCTTCGGCCACATAGATCTGTTGAGTGACCTGCAAGTAAAAGCGAGTGTGATAATATTGATTAGATGCATAACCTTGTTTGGTTTAAATCATTACCTAAATCTAACTTACCAGGGCAAGATCCTTCTTCAAGGACATGAAGAGATCGGGCTGCCTGGTGCGCCGAAGGGCCTCCATGTCTCGTGGGAGCAGAAGGGGTTGCTCTAAAGCCTGGGCCAGATGGGCTGAATGACCTCTCTGGGCCTCCCGGATCGTGGCATCCCATGGAATTTGGGCCCCATCCAATTCAATCCGAGGGGCCCAGAATCGCTGCTGTCTGCGCACCTCAGCCTCCTCCCTGCTGTCAACAGAACTTGCCCTATTATCTTTCGGGTCTTTTGTCTTCTGTTGTTTGGAACCCCTCGGAGGAATCACCTCGCCTTCTTCGAGCTCCTGCATTGGCCTCTTCTTCTTCAAATCAGGAATAGCACGAAGTGCTAGATCAGTTGGAAGAGGAGGCGGAGGGGGTAGACTGGCAGGAGGCAAGGCCTGGGGTGGACCCTTCGTGGCTCCCTTCTTGCCTCTGTTGGCCACCAAACCTTTCAACGATGACCTCTCCTTTGGACTCATTTCCCCGTGTTCTTCTGAACTTGAATCTACTCGGGAAATGATTAATGCTGGCTGGATGGCTACGGAGAGCCTATCTGCGTCGTCCTCCGAGTCCGAGAGCTGTACCAGCTCCTCTTGTCTACCCTCTTCTCCTTCAAGGTGGAACTTGTCTATTTCTTCGTCTAAAGATGCCTGCGAGGAAGCAATTTCTTCTTCCTCGGCTACTTCAACTATATATATATATATATATAGAGAGAGAGAGAGAGAGAGAGAGAGAGAGAGAGAGAGAGAGAGAGTATTGACCTTTTTTTGTGAGCAAAATATGAATTGAATGGAAGAGAAAATAACAAATTTTTATAGTAAATAAAATAAGAAGAAGAAAAGTTAAAATAAAAGGAAGATGAATAGATGGAGGAATTGTTAGGTTAAGGTATAGAATAGTGGGTTTAAAAGGTAAAAGTGAGGAAATGTTGGAGAAAGTGTAATTGTAAGGTGAGAAATTAATAAAGAGAAAAATAATTAAAAATGATTGAGAAAATGTTGGAAATTGGTAGGTGATGTGGCATTGATGTGGCTTAATAGGAGTATATCAATAATAAATAATATGCTTTAACTTTTAAATATATATAGATATAGATTTGTACAATTTGACTTTATTTAATATATATATATATATATATATATATATATATATACACACACACTAGTCTCTTCGCACACGCGTTGCGAGTGCTTAGAGGCTCTTTTTTTTTTTATAAAGGACAAAAAATTTTCATGTATACTAATTCGGGGTGGTTTAGAGAGTGATTAGATGTAGCACAAAAAATTTTTTCACTCACAAACACATAAATCTCTTACTCCCCTAGGTTGTAGGTTTAGTGTCATAATTTTTCATTCATTGCCATGAATGATAAACCAATAAATGCATAAATCTCATAATGCTTACAGGTTTTTCGATGATTAAAAAATGCATAAATTCAGAATTGAGATAAAAAAAAAAAAGCAATATTAAAAAAAATAGAAAAGCTTTATTTATGGTTACCATGACAACAGCCCAAAGAAGCTAGAAACACAATTGCATCGCAAAACTTTCTGCTAATTACTGGAATACTGGAATGTTTATCCATAATACATCATAAGCAAATATCATCAATTTAAATTAGTACACTGATACAAAACTTTAAATATCAAATGACCCCATTAAAGCAAATGAAATTTGCTTCTTATATGTCACCTGATCTTCCATAATTGTCTCTCTTTTTTTACAGCAATGTTTGCTACCAATTTTTGTAGGGACGGCAAGCAAATGCACATTGTTCACTTCTGCAATGCTCCACCAGCAATTTCATTTGAGCAGCATTCCTCCGGCAATTGGGTTATGCAAGTGTCCATATTTATGTCCGGACTCTTTGCACAAATGATAAAACGTAAATGAAGTCAACCACATTAGTAAGTTGTATGAAATATATTAGTAAGTCATATCAAGTATCAACCATGGTGTAGGCACCAGGTCACAAAGTGAGACCTCATTAAAATACATTCATAAAAAATAAGAAAAATAAAAAAATAAAAAAGATCTCATTCCAATAAGCTACCTGCTCGCTGCTATCTTGAATCTCCCGCTAGAATTATTCATCTCGGGTATAGGTTTGATATAATCTTCTTTTTCCTCTTTCTGGAACAACAAAAGCACCACTTTTGCAAGCCTACATCATAAGTTGATGAAAAAAAATTAATATTGAGAAGCCCAAATTAAATGAAATTACAGAGAGATTTGAGAAAGATGTAAAGGTTAAAGCATAGTACCATGTAATTGTATCCTTATTTTATTTTAAAGATCTTTGTGGTTGAGAGTATTTGAATTAATTCAAATAGAAAACAAACATTTGAGGCAAAATTTGCTAAATAGACTGATTTTAGGAAATATTTCGGTGAATAGTATGCGCGTCAAAGTATTTAGTTAGTTAGACTGATTTTGGAACTCGAGTTTGCCAAACTCGAGTTCCAGCCCAAAAATCCCAATATAATCTGACGTGGAATAAAAAATAAATTAATTAATTAAAAAAAAAAACACATAGAACTCGAGCTTAGCAAACTCGAGTTCCATGTGTTTTTGGGCTGGAACTTAAGTTTAGCAAACTCGAGTTCCAAAATCAGTCTAACTAACCAAATACTTTGACGCACATACTATTCACCGAAATATTTCCTAAAATCAGTCTATTTAGCAAATTTTGCCAACATTTGAATTTTGAATGATTTTATTTAGGTGAATGTGTATTTGAAAGTACTGTGAGAGAATGGTTGAAACAAACGTGGTTTAGTGGTTAAGAATGAGTTTTTATTTTTATTTTTTATAAAGAAATTAGAAAAAAAAAGGAGTAATGAACGGTTGGGGGCTTTAATTTTTGTTTTTTATAGTTAAATTTATTTAATTGCTGTGATAATTGTATGGATTGAGATAAGTATGAGTAGAATTCAAATAGAAAACAAATATACTTTTTTTTTTCAATTAGTCATTTGTACATGAATTAGTGGTTGATGTGAATGAAAGAAGTTGTTGAAAACCATGACTCTTGTTTATTGTTTTTTTTCTTAATTCTCAAGGTAGAGATATTAGAATTCAAATAGGAGTAATATTTCTAAAAAAATGAATAATAACCGTGTGTAATACATATATTTATGGAAACTGTGTGTAATTTTATTTTATTTTTTAAGTAAGGTAACTGTGACTATAGTTGTCAAATTGTGAATCGTATCGTGAATCGATTTTTGATTTTTCTATATATCGCGTATCATATCAAATCATATATCATAAGATACACAAACACCTAATAAAATTATAAAATAATTATAGATATACATATATAAAAGGCACATTCATTAAAAATTTGAAATGTATTCAACTAATGAGTAATATAATCATTACTTATGTAAAAAATTTAACAAAGCTAACTAAATATATCAAATTAACTTATGTTTATAACATGCACTAACAAATTGATTAAACTCATAAGTGATAATACATAATATATGAATCAAAATAATAATATCTTTTCATTTTCTTGGCTAATCAACTCCTTTTAAGTCATGTTATCGTCATGTCAGCATCTTGCAAAATTATTTTTTCATAGACATTTTCTTCATTATTATCAACATTTACTATTTATTTTTTATATTCTAATAATTTTTTCTTGGTATTCTAGCATTTTAGACTCATAATAATAACAAAATAAAAAAATAATTATATTTTCATTCAATACATTATTAATAGCATAGAAAATAAATTTGCACATATGAAAGTGAGTGTTATGAGTACACTATAAATTTTGTAAGAGAAAGAGAGGAGGAAAAACAACTTATAGACTTGCTATTTTATTAGACTCAATTAAGTTTTCCAATAATTTTGTGTTAAAAAAGTCTAACAACTTGTTTAAATAAAATAAAACCACAAATTTTAACAAAAAAACTCATTTTAAACCCACATGTCTATGTATCATACAATACGTATGATTCATTACGATACGATACGATTCATATGATACACACCTATGTATCAAACGATTCATAAGCATTTAGTAGGGGTGTCCAACCAAACCCGGTACTCAACTAACCTGCCCAACCTGCCTGATCCGGCCCGAGAACCATTCGACCCGATGCTGGCGACAGTTGGCGGCGGGTCTCCGCCCCCAAAACTTGAGACCGGCGAGTCGGTTGACGGGTTTGAGCATGAAAAATCGATTTTCAACCGACCCGACTGGAAAACACATCGAAAATTGCTGTTCTCCACCGATTAGAGTGGTTTGCTGGTCTGGTTTTGTTTGATCTGTCGAGATCCAGCCTAATCTCATTGAGATCCGCCAAGATCTCTTCAAGATCCGGTCAAATCCAGCAAAAACTAGTAGATTTCGGCAAAATCCAGCTGATTTCTACAAAATCTAGCGACAATTCACTCATTTCGAAACCGACCGAGACCCAACTAAGAACCGATGACATCCGACCACCTGAACCGTTGCCTTCGGCGGGTTGGCGATGGATTTAGGTTTAAGAGACCTGAAGTGATCGGGTCGGTTCCGGGTTGGGCACAAACCCGACTCAGACCGATTTGTGGACAGGCCTAGCATTTATGATATGCCCTTACGATACAAAACTTTTTGTACACGATATGGTATGTATCGTACGATACGTATCGCATATCGTATGATACTGACTACTTTATATATATATATATATATTATTTAATAAACCACTGCCCTTAGAGTTAGAGCATTCCATAAAAGATAAATGAAGTTTTGAAGTAAATTATAGGATTGAGATCCCGTGCAATACCTAGGGTATTGCACGGGGTGAAATTCTTTAAACATGAGCCGTTGATTTAATCTAACGGTTATAAAATTGAGCCACGTCAGCGATCTGTGTGCTCATCTCTTTGCCAATTCAATTTGCTTTCTCCTCACCACTTCTAGCCTAAGCTTCTCGTCAGATCCAAAAATTCAAAATATTTCTCTCTTCCACCAATCCCACACCACCACTGGTAATGCTTGCTGTTGTGGCCTTCTCCTTATCTCACTCTCTCACTCTCTCTCTCTTATTTGGGTTTCTCTATTTTCTCCTTCTCTCAAGCCCAGTCATGGCCGAGCTTTTACAATATGTGTGTGTGTGTGTATATATATATATATATTATTTAATAAAGAACTGCCCTTAGAGTTAGAGGCTTAGAGCATTCCATAAAAGATAAATGAAATTTTGAAATAAATTGTGGGCAGCAACAAACAGTTTCTCATTTTCTGACTACTGTACAAAAATAATTTTCACAATTTTCCATGAAAATTTCAGTGAACCCAAAATTATCCATATATGTACGTACCAATGGATGCACTGAACATCAGACTGAGTTTTTTTTTTTTTTTTTTTTTTTTTTTTTTTTTTTTTTTGTTGGTAAAATGGACTTTCATTCAAGAAACTAAGAACCAGAAGCAATTACATCAAAATCAGGACAAAACCTGAAATGAAAAAGACCATATAGGTCAGCAAGATAAAACTCCAACAGATTAGACGGAGGGGAATCATAATACAGCATATCTGAATCTTGAAGAGATCCTATTCTAGCAAGAGCATCCGCACAAGCGTTTGCTTCTCTATAGCAGTAGCTCACTTTAATCTGCAGAACTTGAGAAATTAGAAGTCTACAATCAACCACAAGGGATGAGTTAGTAGCATTGGAGGTGTTGTCATTGTTCATCAATTCAACAACAGCTTGTGCATCTATCTCTACTTCAAGAGCACTAATTCTCAAGTTCAAACACATAATTAACCCATTCCTTAAAGCCCAAAGCTCTGCTAGGAAACTAGTGGTTTTTCCTATGCTTCTGGAGAAAGCTTGAATCCACAATCTGGAATCTGATCGAAGAATGCCCCCTCCACCTGCTGTACTCGGGTTTTCAAGAGCTGAACCATTTGTATTAAGCTTGAACCAGTTGCAGTACGGTCTTTCCCATCTGATACTTCTCTCGACACGAGGACTCTTGGAAGAGTTTCCTTGAGCACAAAACACAAACTCAGTTGTTCTATGAATGACTTCGACGTGAATATCATAGTTTGGACTGCAATTCTGGAACACTACTCTGTTTCGGTGTTGCCAAATGGTCCACACACCAAAAGCAAAAATCACGTTCCATGGAATCCCCATACTCCCAGATTTTGTATTTACCTTGCAATTAAACTTCAACCAGTCCTCAAGGTTCATACTGAAAGAATCAGCTCTACTATTAGCTCCAAGGTTCTGCCAACAGTTTAAAGCAAAAGAACAGTCCCTCAAGAGATGAATAATAGTTTCTAGCGCTTGATGACATATTGGGCAAGAGGTGTTCACAGGGATTCCTCTAGTTGCAAGGCATTCATGGGTGGAAATGCTGTTGTGTAAGCACATCCAGATGAAGAATTGGACCCTTGGAAGAACATTTAATTTCCAAACCCAAATGCCATTGAAGGAGTGGTGAGGTTCGGGTTGCTGTATTGACAGAAGGTAGGCACTACTGAGGTTGAACTGAACATTGGAGGTTGCTGCCCATATCAACCTATCCTCTGTTGATGCAATACAAGAGTGAGGCATAGCTTGAATTTCCATGACAATCTGACTTGGCAAGGTAATAGAAATCTTTCCCCAATCCCAACCCAAGTCTGAGACTAAGTTCTTGAATTTAATATCCTCTTCCCCTCTCGTGAGAGGCCCCTACACAATAGCTCTCAATGGTCCATTTGAAGTCCAATTATCAAACCAAAAGTTGATGTTACTGTCACGGCCTAGAGTCCATCTAGTGCCTTTTGCAAAAATATCTAACCCCTTCCTCATTGCTTTCCAAGTACGGGAACTAGGCAGAGAAGATTCATTAGGAGAAGACAGCCTCTTATGGGTCATATATTTTTTCCTCAAAACCTGAACCCAGAGAGCATCCTTTCCGGAGTGGAACCTCCAGTCTAGCTTTGCAAGGTAAGCTAAATTTCTGCCTTTTGCTGTTTGTATGCCGAGACCCCCTTCCGTCTTTGGTCGAGTTACTTTAGACCATCCAACCCAATGCATTTTTCTTTTCAAGTCACTAGATCCCCAAAGAAAGTTCCTATTAAGCCTGTCCAAGTTGTCTAGTAACCTTGATGGGAGATGGATGGATTGCATTACATAAGAAGGGATAGCACTAGTAGAAGCTTGGATAAGAACCTTACGACCAGCAAAAGAAAGGAGGTTTGCCTTCCAACCTGCTAGTTTTTGTTTAACACTATCAACGACAAAGTTTAAGTCTTGATTAGAGGCTCCAACATATTTCAGATTAGAGGTAGGTTGAAACCCAAGAATATCACAAAACTCTTCTCTTTGATCACTATTAACATTTGGAGAGAAAAACACCTTGGTCTTGCTATAATTTATCTTCTGACTGGACCTTGTGCAAAACTCATCAAATGCTTCCCTCACACTATTGCAATTTGCAGCATCCGCTTTGGCAAAAATGAGGAGGTCATTGGCAAAGAAAAGATGGGCAAAAGCTAGCCCACTTTTTGAAGCTTTAATCAGACTCCAGACCCCGTTAGCACTTTTTTCCTCAATAATTCTGCCCAAAACTTCCATACAAAGGATGAATAAATAAGAGGATAGTGGATTGCCTTGCTGGATCCCCCTTGACGGGAAAAACGGATCTAGAGCTCCACCATTAAAAAGAATAGAACTGGAGGTAGAGGAAACATAACTCATAATCACCTGAATTAAATCAGAAGGAAATCTGACCTCTTGAAGAACTTCCCTTATAAAGGACCATTCAAGCCTATCATATGCTTTTTCAAGATCAACTTTGATTATCATGTGACCAATCTTCCCTTTTTTCCTGCTGACAGTGTGTATGATCTCTTGGGCAATTATAGCATTATCCACACCTTTTCGCCCCGACACAAAGGCTGATTGGAAGGGGGAAACTAGCTTCTCCATGAGTGGCCTGATTCTGGCCACTATAATCTTAGTTATGATTTTATAAACAGTATCACATCAGATTGAGTTGAGTCTGTGGGAAAGTGAGTTTGGGCAGCAAATCAAAAAAGAAAAAAAAAAAAAAAAAGAGTAATGCTATTACTACCGAAAATGACACAATTTTCACAAACACACTTTCACTAATCATAACTCACCATACACAATAATTTGTTATAAAAATATTATGAATATAGCATCTCTCTCGCTAAAAATACAAAAAATAGGAGAGTTATGGTGCAGATTATAACAGGTAGGCGAAAAGAAAAAAAAGTCTGCGCGTGGGGAAGTGAGGTGTTGGAAGAGAGTGGATGACGTTGTGTGTCTCTTTTTAATTTTCTCTCTGCTGAGTGGATGACGAAATTGCTTTACACGTGTAGATCTTCTTTACATACATACAACAGGCAGAAATGTTAGAAAATAATACATTTTTTTACGATACCCTTTGAGTTGTAAGAATTTATATATATGCCACCACAGGACTATAATTTATCCCTAACTCCTAGGTTCTAGCAAATTGGTCACAACTTTCCGTTTATATATATATATAAAACTTTTTAGAGCATTCACAGCAAAACTCTTAAAGCATTGTCATCAAGTGTGTCAAATGCCAAATATTTGGCATTTGACACACAAAACTCTAAAAAACCACCTCCATCAAGTATTTTAAATGCCATAATATTTGGCATTTATGAACAGTGCAATCTCATATTTGAGACTGCACTGTTCACCAATTGTAAAACTTATATTATTTTTTTATTCAGTTGGGGCCCACTTTCTTTTCTTCTTATTATTTCTTTCTCATTTCCGTTTCTTCCATCTCTCATTCTTGCTCTGAGCCAACCATTTCTTTGCTCTCTCTCTCCCTCTGCTCGACGTCTCTGCCTCCCTCTCCGACGAAACCCAAGCCAGAGCATCAAGCCAAGCTGATCTCTATCACAGTGGTTTCTTCTTCTTTTTTTTTTTTTTTTTTTTTTTTTTTTTTTTTTTTTTAAGACTGTGATTTGATGGTAGATTCGGCCGTGGTTGTGTGGGTTATGGATTTGACATTTTGGGTCGTGGTCTAATGTGCTCCGGCGATTTTATGGGTTTGGGTTTGTGGGTCTGAGCTCATGGGTCTGGGTTTGTGGGTCTGCGTTCGTGGACCATCGACGTGACCGACGTGGATCGTCAACTTGATCGGTCTCATCGGCGTGGGTCATCAACTTGATCGGCGTGGGTTTCTGATCGTTGTGGTGGTCGTTGGAATTGTGGTGGCTAGTGACCGGCGGTGGGTATGATTGCTGGGTTAAGACAGTGAGACTGAGAGGGAGAGAGGGAGAGAGAGAGACAGTGAGACTAGAGAGAGAGGATGAAAAAAATAAAAACAAAAAAGGAATAAAAAATTATAAAGAAATAATATTTAAACAAAGTTGTAAAAAAAATAGAAGTTTTGATGTTTGGTATATTGTAAAATGAGGTGTTAAAATTGAAAAAGTAGTGTTTTAAGATTGTAAATGCTAAATTTTTTGCAATTGTTGATGAGAATGCTCTTAAAAATGTTCGCTTTTAACATCTCAAAAGCTTATTTTATCTATTTTAACATCTCAAAAGTCTACTTTATTTATTTTAACACTTTACTTTAAAATACACATAACATCAAAGGTTTTTTTTTTTACCACTTCATTTAAATAGAACAAAGTTTAGCTATGAAATTGATTGTAGCTTAAGGCTACAACCTTACTCAATTTCTTTTTATTGAAGGTGAATTTTGACAAATCCACCATTAGATTATATCTTCTTCTTATATCCTCCATGCTTGCAAAATTTCAAGAAAATTCAATATTAATAGCTATGTCATCAATAAATTTTTTAAAATTTTTTAAATTGCAAGTTTTTGTAATTTAAAATTATACATAAAATATAAATTTATAAATCATATAGTAAATAATATTTGATTGACACAAAATTTGACATGTGTATTAAGAGCGTAAAGAATATGCAATTCAATGGGTAGATTTTCGAAATATGTAGTACTATATATTTTATTGAGTGAGTTTATAGCCTTAAGTTACAACTAATTTTTAGCTAAAATTTGTCCATTTAAATATACTTTCTTTATTATTATTATTTTTATATTCTTATTCTCTCATCTTTCTCATTTTCGCTTCTCTTCACCCATACCTACTGCATCTCTCTTCTCTGCCGCCCACCCATTGCCACCAACCACCACCACTAGTTAAAAAAACATCAAACAATAACTCACAACCAATTTCTAGTCATTACCACCACCACCACCACCACCGAAAAAAAAAAAAAAAAAAAAAAAAAAAACCCATAAAACTTTAGCCATAAAAAATAACCCACAACTTGCAACCCACTACTAGCCACCACTATCGGGAAAGAAAAAAACCCACAAAAACCCATTACAACCACACCCACAACCGGCCTCAAAACCCACCACATAAAAAACACAATCCAAACAAAACCAATCACAACCAAAGCCAACAAAACCCATCACCACCACACCCACAACCAGCCACAAAACCCATCACAACAACACCCATAACCGGCTACAAAACCCATCATCACCACAAAAGAGAGAAAAAAATTGAAAGAAAGAAAAAATAAATAAAATAAAGAGAGATATTTTTGGCCATATCTTAAGAAATTTTAAATTAAAAATTAAAAAAGAAAAAAGAAAAAGAAAGGAAGAGGAGGTAGGCGAGAGATATGGAGAAGAAGAGATGAGAAGAAGCTCAGAGAAGAAAGAGAAGAAAAAGAAAAAAGAGAGCAAATTTTAAGACGTGAATCGGCACTTGGGAGTTGTGCCAATCGGCATTTGGGAAGTGCTGATCAGCACTCCAAGAGTGTCGATTCGCCCTCTTGCATGTCGAGCCCCACTTCAAATTTTGGTTCAATTTGGATTCTATTTTAGGGATTTTCTAAGTCGAGAATTGCACCTGGACGTGTTTTTAACTCGTGTTCTAAACTTAATCCCTTTTATTTTGATAATCAGGTCTTTAAAACAATAATTATCTAATAGATAAATATTCTAAAAAAGACTTAATTTTCAACAATTCCCTCGTTATCTGATTATCCATTTTATTCTCATGCAAGCAGACTTATTTTTGACAAAAACCAACAACCAATTACAAAATTATTTAATTAATCTTAATTGATTAACCAATCATAATTAATTTCAATTAATCACATGTGATCAGCTTTACTCACACACAATGCATGTAGACCGTGAAAACTTGATCTTGTGATATTTTTTAATCCGACGGTCTGATTTGGGAATTGGGCCGGCATACTCTCGCGACCGTTAGAATCTCAAGATCATTTTTATGATATGCGATAGATGATTTAATGCATATAATGCAACTATGATTTTTGGGTATATGAAATGGTCATTTTAGCCATCTTCCAAGATTAAAATATGGGTGCAAAATTAAGTGTTTACAACAGGGAGATCCATTATCTCCGTACCTTTTTATTCTCTGCATGGAGGTTCTTAGAGCTCTCATCTCGGGAAGTACGTAGCTAAACTTTGGGACCCTGTTAAATCTTCCCAAGGAGGGATTGCTTTCTCGCATCTTTTTTTCGTGGATGATCTGGTGTTCTTTGCCAAAACTGACTAGAAAAATTGCCTTGCAGTTCATGATACTCTTGATTCCTTCTGTGATATCTTTGAACAGAAAGTTAGCAATGAGAAGTATCGAGTTTTCTTCTCTCCTAATGTCAACTCTCTAGAAAGAGAGAGATTTTGTGATATCCTGGGATTTCGTTCAACCCCTTCTTTGAGGAAATACCTTGGTTTCCCTATTAGACACACATCGATACCCCATGATTTCAACTTTGTTTTGGGGAGAATTCAAAATAGCCTAGCTATTTGGAAGGCTCACCTACTATCTTTTGCTGGGAGAGATAGCAGGGAGATTGGTGCCACACAATCTGTGACATCAATGATACCCAACTATGTTATGCGATGCTTGGCTCTACCTTCCAAAATCTTGAACAACATTAATCGATTGAGCCGCAATTTCTTATAGGGTCATTCAGACAACAAGAAGAAGCTTCATCTTGTGAATTCTACTTGTGGGGTATTAAGCAGCAAATAAACTTTGTTTGGCATCAACGCTATATATATATATATATATATATATATATTTATTTATTTATTTATTTGAAAGTAACTTTTCAATTTATTTGTTCATGTATAACTTTTTAATGCCTCACTTTTTCTGAGTATAATTATTTTTTAATAAACTTTCAACAAATAAACTTTTAGTAAAAATCCGCATTTGAAGGCACTCTAATCACCACCAAAAGCACATTAAAGAAACGATAGAGGAATCCAGTTTCTACAGGGAAAATTTCAGATTGTATGACACCAAATGCATAACTTTTGATGCTTACTAAGGTTTATACCTACAAATCTGCGCTTAATATTTTAAGAGTAATTCCAGATTAGTATATTCTGGCCATTCTTCACTCTCGTCTTGTCTCCTTTATTTTCTTTCGTTCCAAACATACTAGAATCTATGATATTTTTAAAGGAAATGAATAATGCTTTACCCATAAATTGATAACATTCAGACTAACTGATTGCATTTGCATTATCCTAGTAGAAGATTTGTAAATACCAACTTTTAGCCATGACCACCATTACCAAAACAATGTGAATAGTTGAGTCGGACCCTAATCAAGCTGTGAATCGCAATGTCCCTGTCCAAGCAGAAGTAGAGGTGTTTTGAAAATGCAGTTTACATGGCTATGCATTGCAAGCTGGCCACGGTATGCATAGAGGGTGATTGCAAAACTTGTATTCAAGCCTTCTAGGGCTATCTTTATGTGTCATTGTTCCTTGGATAATTGTAAGCATTATAGCTGAGATCAAAAGTTTAGTAAACTGTAATTATAAATAGACCTATCTCTTTTGATTGGGTCCCTAGAGTTGCTAACAGGGCTGCCCATATATTGGCCCACTGGTCTTTGCTGAATATCATTTTTGGTTTCTTTGGCCCTCAGCTCCTCTGAATCTTTTGGACGTAATTTTGTAAGATGTTGGTGTTGTTTCTCAACTCTCTCCTTAATAAAATTTTTCCATTCAGCAAAAAGAAAAAAAAAAAAAAAAAAAAAAAAAAAAAAAAAAAAAAGAAGAAGAAGAAGAAGAAGAAGATGCAAACTCAAAAAAGCCACCACCTGGATAACTCCAAATTAGTTTGATGATTGTGGCAACTAACTGGTTGGAGCATCATGCAAGAATCTTCTTTGAATTAAGACACAAAATTTGAAAGGGTGTCAAATATCATACCACAAAGAAGTGCTTTTCCCATCTCCAATTTTTAGATCTTTTAAAGTGTAGTATTAAGATCTTCTTCAAGACTAAGAACAATACTTCTTCTTCTTGTCAGTAGCAGACCATAAAACTCTCCTAATTTTCTTCCAATATATTGCTAAACTTGCCTAGGATGCATGGAATCGTTGTGGCAGAACACTTGCTACTAGCTGAATGAAAGTCTTGTTTTAGTTGTAATAAACCAGCAAAAGAAAAATTCTTCTTGTAACTCCAAGAGAGTGAAGAAGTATAATGGGTAGTGAGAAATTGAATGATGTATCAATGAGTCATAATTAATCCCTTTTTTTTAGAAAACATTCCAAGGGAATTGCAATTACAGTTACTAACAATTAAGACTTGACCAGGACCTAGTTAAAGGAATCTGATTCTAAAAAGAAGTGCCTTTAAGCATTGGGGACCTTGATAGAAAATATGGTAAGCATGTTACACCTTTTATTTGATAGTCACTTTTTATCTCGCAAAAAAAAAAAAAAAAAAAAGTAAATAAGCTCACAGTACATTAGTTGGTGGTAACACCAATTTGTCTTAGGTCTTTTCAAAAAAAGAAAAAAGAAGAAGAAGAAAATAGGTCTTTTAAAAAAAAAACTGGTGGTAACACCAATTTGTCTTATGGTTTCTGTTAGGTTCTAAGTACTTAGGAACTAATGTATTAGAACTCTAATTTGTATTGTTGGCAAACCATGATCAAAACATGTTTTTTGTATTGTTTTAGGCTTGCTCAAAGTATGTGTTTTATGTAAAGTTGGAATCGAGCTGCTGCAGAATTCATTGTGCAATTCGGTCTGGCTCGATCGGTCGAGATCGATCGAGAATTAGACTCGACCGATCGAAAGTCGGGCAAAATGTTTTTTCTGCAGAATTACCAACTCAGCCCTAAGCCCATATGACATGTAGGGTTTTATGTTTTACCCTAGGTATAAAAGTGAAACCCTAGCCACGTTTTTTATGTTGCTCTGCTTGCTGTGTGTGTGAATCTTTTGTGAGATCTGAGAAGCGGTTGCCTTCACACATGCTTAGGATTATCAAGAAGGAGATTTCATTGAGAGCTTGATGATCATTCAGTTGCTGCACTAAAGAGCTTAAAGATAAGCAAGCGGGAGTGCTTGTACTTGCTGGAGAATCCAAGAAAGAAGGAGTCCGTGGTCTCGGAGCTTGCACGTGGTCGTGTCAGTAAGTTTTCTACATGAGGTAGCAATAGGATGTTAGTGGTCTAAGTCGCTATTGTAAAACTTCGATTCTTTCATAGTGGATTCAGGTTTACCTTGAGGATAGTTAGATTAAATCCTCCCCAAGTTTTTACCGGTTTGGTTTCTTGGGTCATCATATCTTTGTGTTCTTTATATTCCGCACTTTACATTGATATGATTATATGATTGTGTTAACCTAGATCTAGAATTTAGACTAAGTAATAACTTGACTAAATAACTAGGTTAATCTGGTTGTGTTTTAAGGGGTCTAAAAACGTACAAGTGGTATTAGAGCAGGTAGCTCTCTTGTTGTAGATCTTTTGATCTAAGAGCTAATCCTTGACCCCTGTTGTCATAGAACACGGACACTCTCTAGTTATTCCTCCTCACTTTGATGGGAATAATTATGCTTATTGGAAAGTAAGGATGAAAGCATTCCTGAAATCTATTAATGAGAGAGTCTGGAACTCCATTGAGTACGGATGGGAGAATCCCACTACTCTTTTGAGTGAGTGGCAAACTTCTCAAAAAGAAGCAGCCGCTTTTAATAGCAAAACTATGAATGCTATTTTTTAATGCTGTTTCTATGGAGGAATTTAAGAGAATCTCTAATATTGAGATTGCTCATATTGCTTGGAATATCCTCTAGACTGTGCATGAAGGCACAAAGGCAGTTAAAATCAATAAGTTGCAGCAATTAACTTCTAGATTTGAAAGCATTAGGATGTCTGATGATGAATCCTTTGATGAATTTTATGCTAAACTTAATGACATTGTTAATTCTGCATACAACTTGGGTGAAATCTATGATCAACCTAAAATTGTTAGAAAGATTCTTAAATCGTTAACTAAAGATTTTAGACCCAACATGACTGCCATCACTGAAAGCAAGGATGTGGACTCCATCCCTGTTGATGAACTTGTAGGATCTCTTCAGTCTTATGAGTTGGACCTACCTAAGACTGGCAAATCCAAATCAACGGCTTTCAAGTCTGTTGATGATGTTGATGCAAGTGGATTTGATGATGAGCTCTCTGCTACAGAGATTGCTTACCTTGCCAAGAACTTTAGAAACTTTCTTAGGAACAATAAAAGAAGGGCAAGAGGTAGAAACACTGCTGAACCTAGAAATTTTAGGAGGAATGATCCCACTAAGGTGAATAATACTGAAAAACCTAGAGAGAAAGTAGGTCAAACCCCTAATAATTCTATGGGTCAACAATGTTTTGGATGTCAAGGGTATGGTCATATGAAATCAGAATGTCCTACATTCTTGAGGTCTAAGGGTAAAGCTATGGCTGTAACCCTTAGTGATAATGAAGTTTCTGACAATGAATTTGGTAGTGATGAGGATGAAAATTTCATTGCTTTCACAGCTACTGCTGTAGTTGATGAGAGTGTTTCTGTTGAGGAGAACCCTTCTGATGGGGAACTCTCTGAGGATGTAGATTTACAAGAAGCCTACAATAAACTTTGCAAAGTTGCTGCAAAGGATGCTATGAATGTTGATTTAGGCTTAAAGAAAATTGCATCACATGAACTTGATAAGAAGAATTTGCTTGTGAAGTTGTTTGATGCAAATGAATTGTTGGATAATGTGAAGACTGAGAACATGCTTTTGCTTGATAAAGTTAAGAATTTGGAAATTGAATTATCTGTTGCTAAAGAACAAACTAATAGGCCTGCAAGCTCCAAACTTGATCACATGCTGAGTGTTCAAAAGTCTCTCTCTGACAAAACTGGCTTAGGTTTTGTAGAAAGCATCTCTGTGCCTACACCCCATTCCACAAACTTTGTTCCTTCTTCTTCTTCCGAACACCCTGTGAGTGAGGTTGTCAAACCCTCTGTAAGTGAGACTAAATTTGTAGAAGTTACACCTCCTAGGAAGATTAGGGTTGATCTTCATGAGTCTAAACCTAAGGCTCCTAACCCTCTTAAGGGCAAGACGCACGATAAGCCTACATGAGTTTGTCATTTTTGTGGAAAGTCTGGGCACATTCGTCCAAACTATTACAAGCTGCTAAGCGAGCAAACAAACCAAAAATACCTGTGCCTCAAGCATAAGATCCTATGGTACTTATTGGTGAATTGGTAAAAACTCTTAACCTTTATTCCAATCCTGGAGTTGGAAATCATTCTAATGTGAATAAGAATTCCAATGCTCGAGGTGCATCTAAAAAGTTTTGGATGCAAAAAAGCTCAATCTAAGTAAGTCTTTCTGACATGGTCCTTGTGCTTCATTACTCTATCCTTTGTGACCATTGTTATTTGTTGTTGTTGTTGTTTTTTTTTTTTTTTTTTTTTTTTTTTTTTTCAGGACTTGCATTGCATAACATTTATGCATTTCATTCTAGGACTGTTTTTGTTTCTTCTATTAAAAAAAACAAAAAACAAAAAAAGGGGAAAAGGAAAAAGGGAAGCAAAATGTGTTTTACATTGTGTTCTTGGAATTGAAATCAAGGTTGGCTAATTTATTTTTACATAACATGTTTATGTACCTTGTTTAGCTTGGATGAGCTTATTTATTGCACTTTACTAGTTGAAGCCTTGTAGTGCATGTTGTGTGGGAAGATGTTTATAATTTTTGATCACATGATCTTGTTCTTGAAGTCACATGCTTTTGATTGTCGGACTTGAACCTTTTGAGAAAGGCATAAATAACCATCTCACCACTGTTTACTAGCCAATCATGAACACCTTAGTGCATATCGTAAGATTTTGTACTCGAGAAAGTGTAGCACATGCACAAAAAGAACATAAGGTGTAGCCTCAGTTTAAATGTTAAAATTGGTGTGTACATTATTTGACTTAATGCTAAATCAAACAAATAAAATTGGTGTGTACATTATCCCGGCTATTTTAATAAGTTTCTGATCAAATGAAAATTTGTGTGTACAATATGAGGCAAATCAAGAAACTTACATGATTGCAAGCTTGTTTTCTAGGAGATGTGAGAGTTATATGATGTAACTCTTTAGGTGATAGTCTCTTTCAAATTCTATGTGATGAATTTTGTAGAAATTGTGATTGATTTCTATTTACATATCACTTCACATGTATCTCAAGCTTTTGCTAGTTGCACACACTACACAAGTTTCTCTTTGCTAAAATTTGTACATGTTATTGTATGTGATTTTGGTTTGGCCAACCAAGTTTGAAGAATTCCTTGAATTTTATGCAAAAATGTGTTTGATGCTTGGGAATATAAGGGATTTGATTGAAAAATCTTAATTTTGGAAAACTGGGTTCAAAACATGTGTTTTTTTAAAAGCATTTCATCTCATACTCATGCATTTTATTCATAAAATACTATGCTTTAAGGAGTTTCTGAATAAAAGTGCTTTATTTTTCAAAAAACTAATTTTTCCAGAATTTCGACTGATCGAAATTGCAATTAAAAATGTTTGTGAGTCTCTGTCTGTTTCGATCGATGCTCGATTGGTGTTGGATTAATCGAAGCATTTTCGACCGATCGAATCTGTTTTTCGATCGATTGAAAATCGTGTAGAGAATTTTTTTAAAACTGATTTTCACGTGTTCAAACTCACTTTTTCAAAAGTTTTTCAACTTTCTCTCTCTCTCTATACGACTCGGTCAAGGCTCCAATCCGAATTTTTGTCATTTTCCACCATTCTTTTTGCAAGGTTTTTCTCTCTCAAGGCCGGTAAGACCTTTATACCCTTCTTTTTGCATTTATTTTCACTTTTCATGCATAAAATCATGTATTATTTGGGAAATTTCGAACCTATGAAAATTTTGGGTTTTTGATGAATTAAGCATTTTCTTTCACAATTGATCAATGGGTTTTTGTTGGGGGATGTTATAAACATGATCTATGGAGTTTAATTTGATCAATTTGATGTATTGTGAGAAATTGAAAATTCTAGGGCTTGAAACTACCCGATTTGGGGATTTTGTTCAAATTGAGTTTATTTGATGAATTGGCTTGTTGGATTGATTAATTTGATCATTATAAACTGTTTTCTACTTGTGTGATGATCAATTGGTCAATTTAGTACAAATTGAACAAGTAGTTTTTCAAAATTTTGGGGTTTTTGTTATAAACTCTATGCTCAAGCCAATTTTGTGATTCTAAACTTAAATTGAACTTGTTATCACTGCATTAGAGCATGCATCATAACATTATACTGTTCATGCATCATATAGATTGTTATTTCTATATATATATTTTTTTGTGTGCTAACTTGCAGTCTGCCCTTGGTGTTTTTTTTGTTTTGTTGTTTTTGTTCTTTCTCTTGTGTCTTTGTCCTTATCCTAGCACCATGCCTAGGAAGACTAGAGCCCATAGGAAACCCTCCTCTTCTTCTGCTCCTTCCTCTGTGGGCACTTTGTTTCGAAGTGAGAAAAGCTGAGAGCTTTATGAGACAATAAACCTTAAGAGAAAGATTTGGGCTGAGTGTAAGGTTTTGTTAGATGAGCTAGATCCTGCCATTAGGGCAAACTTTGAGCGTCGGGGCTGGTTGCCACTTTTGGATATTGATTATCCTCCTCCAACTACCCTGATTAGAGAGTTCTACTCGAACCTCTCTATCCACGTCTATGATTCAAACACTTTAGTAAAGAGTTGGATACGAGGTGTAAAGTTCACCATTACTCCTAGTGTAGTGGTTGATGCTTTTGGGGTACCTGTGGTCCGGCATCCTATTTACCCTTATGATGAGTCTCCTCCCCTAGACGACATCATGTCATACATCACTGGTACTTCTATTCGGTAGGGTTATGATCCTCGGATTACTTTTGCTGAGCTCATTGAGACTACCTATCTTTTCTTTAGGATAGCGTGTCATTCCTTGTGGCCTATCTCTCATCTGCACACCTTTCCTTTGAAGCGATGTGCATTTTTGTATGCTCTTGTTACGGATGCTCCTATTAGTTTTCCTCATCTGTTTCTTCGTTCTTTGAACGAAGTTCGTAGGAGTTCCTCTACCGCTCATGCTCTTTTTCATCATGTTTTCATTCATAGGATTTTGTTGTTTTTAGGTTTAGATGACTTCCTCGCTTTTGAGCCCGTACACATTATTGCTCCCATAGGTGCCACTTTTCTTAGGCAGAGGGCTGCTCAGATGAGAGAGAGCTCTAAACGCCCTCGAGTTGAGCCTTCTGGTACCACACCTCTTCCTTCTTCTATAGGTACTGCTTCTGGTGAGGCGTCTGCTGATCCTGTTGGTGATGCTGCTGCTGCTGTTCCTCCACCATCTACTTCAGATGACTTTGACATTCGTCGTACATTGGAGACTGTCATGACCGTTCAGGCGGCTCATGGTCAAATTTTGGTGGACATGCTTGATGAGCTCCGTGCTTTGCGAGCAGATTTGGCGCATCTTCGACGTTCGCCTTCGCCACCTCCTTTTGATGATGGATTCTGATTGCCCTTTGGCATTCCGTCACAAAAAGGGGGAGTACATTTGGACACTTGTAGAGGATTTTTTGTAGTTAGGGGGAGAGATTTTGTTTGTTGGAGCTTGTAGAGTTTAGATTGTATCTAAGTGCTTCATTGTGTATGTATCCTTTTTGGCTCTTGATGTATTGTTTTTGGGCTATTCATGTTAGGGGGAGATACATTGTTATCTTTGTTTCTTGTTTCACTGCTCATTGATTTATATTTATGAGTTATTCATGATATATGTCTTTGTTTTGTGTTGTGTGAAGTCAAGAATTTATTTTTATTTTACTTGTATTTTCCACACATGCGTTTATGCGTTTGTTGAGTATTTCAGGAAATATACAGGTTGATTCAGTCATGCTGCTGTCTACACTTGCAACTGATGGATAGTAGTTAGGTTGGATCATTTTGTAATGGGCATTATTTTTGTAAAGGGCTTTTACTTGTAACTTTGAGCATTGTGTTTGTGTTTTGTCACGGATTGCCAAAGGGCGAGTTTGTTAGGTTCTAAGTACGTAGGAACTAATGTATTAGAACTCTAATTTGTATTGTTGGCAAACCATGATCAAAACAAGTTTTTAGTCTTGTTTTAGACTTGCTCAAAGTATGTGTTTTATGTAAAGTTGGAATCGAGCTACTGCAGAATTCATTGTGCAATTCGGTCTGGCTCGATCGATCGAGAATTAGACTCGACCGATCGAAAGTCGTGCAAAATGTTTTTTTCTGCAGAATTTCCAACTCAGCCCTAAGCCCATATGACGTGTAGGGTTTTATGTTTTGCCCTAGGTATAAAAGGGAAAACCTAGCCACGTTTTTTATGTTGCTCTGCTTGCTGTGTGTGTGAATCTTCTATGAGATCTGAGAGGCGGTTGCCTTCACACATGCTTAGGATTATCAAGAAGGAGATTTCATTGAGAGCTTGATGATCATTCAGTTGCTGCACTAAAGAGCTTAAAGATAAGCAAGCGGGAGTGCTTGTACTTGCTGGAGAATCCAAGAAAGAAGGAGTCCATGGTCTCGAAGCTTGCACGTGGTCGTGTCAGTAAGTTTTTTACATGAGGTAGCAATAGGATGTTAGTGATCTAAGTCGCTATTGTAAAACTTCGATTCTTTCATAGTGGATTCAAGTTTACATTGAGGATAGTTAGGTTAAATCCTCCCTAGGTTTTTACCGGTTTGGTTTCCTGGGTCATCATATCTTTGTGTTCTTTATATTCCGCACTTTACATTGATATGATTATATGATTGTGTTAACTTAGATCTGGAATTTGGACTAAGTAATAACTTGACTAAATAACTAGGTTAATCTGGTTGTGTTTTAAGGGGTCTAAAAACGTACAGTTTCTGTTAATAGGTCTTTTTAAAAAATAAAAATAAAATCAATGAACAAAAAAGATAGGAGGGGTACCCACTAAGACTGAATTTTATAATACAATTGATTCTTTGTTTTTATTAGTTTTTGCTATTTTCCAAATGCAGGTGAGAACCTGTTGAAGCCTCCTTAATGAGTGCACAAGGACACCCGTTAACATAAATCTATCTCAATTTAAGGTCACACTATTTTATGACCATCCAAATAACAACAACATACAACGTAGGAATCAATAAATTAGGGACAAGGATTTTCATTTCTCTTTGACTTTTTTTTTCCAAAATTTTTTATATTATAAAAGTCATATTTTGGTGACTATTTTTATAATTTAAACTTATCATCTTAACAAGTAACAAAAAAAAATTGTGTTTCTAGTGTTTCTTTACTAGCATAGGAATAAGGATAATAGCTAAAGGAAAAAGGTTTCTCTTTAAAATGCTTCCCCTCTCCATTCATGCAATTAAGAAGGCTAAATAGCTTGCCGATTAGCTATTATATATGTCGAACTTGGACGTTCTAGATTATATTGTGTATTGTTCATCAAAAAAAAAAAAAGATTATATTGTGTATTGAGAATCTTTGCTAAGAAAGCAGCTGAGTTCTGAAAATCAATTCTTAATTTAGGTGAGCCTCACGGGAGTATTTGAATTGCAGTGGCAAATCAAATGCTTTAGTGGTGACCATAAAGTGCTATTGCCTACTCAATAATTTGTAATCAAAAATAAAAATTTGGAAATGTAAAGATCAGCCACGGTATTCTTGGCATACATGGCGCATGATGTACAAATCAAAATTTCCCAGAATCTGAACAAAATATAACATGCTTATTTATTTATCTTGCCTAATGCATAATAATTATTTTATAGTATTTTTTTTTTATTGATAGGACCTAATGCATAATAAATAGAAAACAAAAATTCTAGTACCACAAAAAAATACACAATTTTTGCCACAACTCTTCTTGTGGTTGATTGTGATTAGGGATAAAAAAAAAGATGGGTCCACATGAAAGTGACAAGAAGCAGGTCACAATTTTATCCTTTCTCCCTGCAACCAATTTGAATCTCTGATAAAAACCAGAACTCCCAAATAACAATTAAAGTTTCTGATAAATTTTCAGATAAAATTATTATTGAAAAACATGCAGTCTTGAATAAAATTATTACAGAACTCAAAAGGATAATTAAACGGATATAGATAAGCACTATGCTTATTTGATCCAATTCCAACACTAACACACTCAAAAAGACTTCCTAATGATAAGGATAAACCCTTATTCAAAATAGTAACAACTGAAAAGAAAAGATAATTAACAGATAACAAAGGCTAAAGTAATCAACAGAATCTGTCACCACTTAGTGGACCTTAGAGAGCATACAGTTTGTGTGAGCGTGAGCAGCAGAAGAATAATAGCGGCACATATTGATGCCATAACGTTGCCTTCCATCTATGCCAAGGTTTCTTATAGAGCATTCAAATCTTCACATATTTTCGAGTATTCATGGTTTATATAATCCCATAAGATATTGGTGTTAAGACTGTTGACAGCTGATGTTGCTGCGTTGCTGTCGCCAAGGTAATTAACGAGGATTCCCTTATCACAAAGTAAATCTACATCTTTGGAATTATCGATAAGGAAATCCAAGATGACAAAAAAATCCGTAACATATGCGTCCCCTACATAATGGGATTGCTCTAATGCAATAATGTTTCAAATAAGACATATTTTCTCATCATTTAACTTAATGCATGGGATTTCCAACACTCCATTGTTTAAATTGAACCTTATGTCAAGAAAGCGTCTATACCCTCTATAACATCCTATCTTCTCATCAAACTCGACTCCCTTCAACTTGACTCCTGCCTCATGCAGCTTGGTTACAGAGTATGAAAGTTTAGCCCCTCC
>JARYZH020000617.1:0-55204 GCA_030021035.2 Notholithocarpus densiflorus
AACTTGAAATTGAAGAGAAAAGAGGCGAGAAAATGAGATTGTGAAGAAAAATACATAACTATCTCTATTTTTCATTTTCTACTTTTAATAATAAGGATATAATAATAATTTACACACATGATTTTCTCTCTACCAAGCACACATGATGAAAAACACACGTACTTTGATTTTCTATCATCCTAATTTTAAATTCTCTCAGCAGTTCATATCCTTCCACTTCTGTAACTACTTTATATTGATTTACTAGTTAGTTTGGTTTAGTAGGAGTTCCAAATGTACTAGCTGGTTCTTGCAATAAAGAAAACAAATAACTAATGAATGGAATTTCCTCATGTGAAGGCACCAACTCATGCTTCTCCAGGAAAGCCACCCACTTATGCACCATCGTCCTCACTGATGAAAAAAGGAGGTACAAATCATATATGCCTTTCTTGTTAGAATTATGGTTGTTGGTTGAATGCAACAATTCCTCTTAGTTTAAATTTTAACAAGAAGTGATTATTTATCATAGTAAAAATAATTTATTTTAAGCTCAAATTCAATAATTTAAACTTTTGGGACAAGTAATAATTTATCATTTCCTGATTATACAAAAACTGAACATAATACTTTTGATATATATATATATAAATATATATATATATATATATATTTCGGTGTGCGGTGTTCTTCTGCTAACCATGTTATTGTTGATTTGGTGGATAGAATGCAGGCGCATATGTAATGTGAAATAATGCAATGTTCATGGGTACGTAAAAAGAGCAAGGTTTACATAACCGAACCGGACCGGGAGGTCGGACCGTGAAAATTGGGAACCGGGATGAAAATCGGATTTTTAAGCCTAAAGAGCCGGATTTTTTGTTAATTCCGTGAACCCCTAAAACCGAGGTTGGATCGCACAAACCGGTGAGAACCGTGTGGTCCAACTCCTTAGCAATTTTTTTTTTTTTTTTTAAAAACAACTTAACACAATTTTATTCTTCTTAATTAAATTATCCATCTCTTACAAGGAATAAAAAAAAAATTTATAATTAAAATCCTTCAAAGATATTCAACTTTACTTCAAAAATTAATCATAAATTTTAATGTTTTCATGGTTATTATTTTATTTTATTAACTTTCTTATTTAATTATTAAATATTGTTGAGGACCATTTTTTCGGCCAACGTGGCATTACTTCATTGGCAACCCATGCCACATCAACATATTATTGATTTTTTGGGTAAATCTATTTAAAACCCAAAATAAACTCATATCTCATTCAACTACATGGATTGGGCTCACATGGCCCGCGAGATCCTTACTTCAAAAGGCGGATTCATGGTCCAATTTTCTTTTCATCAATTGGGATCATAACTCATGATATCATCAACATCAACATATGGATTGGGCTTAAGCAATGAATCAAAGCTCACGGCCCATATTACCTCTCTTACACTCATGGCAAGCGGC
This sequence comes from Notholithocarpus densiflorus, assembly GCA_030021035.2. Lineage (NCBI taxonomy): Eukaryota > Viridiplantae > Streptophyta > Magnoliopsida > Fagales > Fagaceae > Notholithocarpus > Notholithocarpus densiflorus. Next base: position 1,453 of record JARYZH020000617.1, read on the forward strand.
TTCTTCAACAAGAACTCATATTTACACAAAATGACAACAAAACCCGAGGTACGTCATCTCATCTTCGGCTTATGATCCAAGCTCATAAGTCTCTTGGGGAAACTTTGGGAGTCATGGTTTGGAGGGCCAAGAGATATGTTTAGTAAAGCTCTAGCAGTTTAAAGTTGATAAAAGAAACATGTTGCTTGGCATGTCTTCTCCAACTCCCTAAACTCTGATGAGTCCGTGTGTAGCAGGTAACATATGGTAAGCATCTCTTATCACATAGCACTTTAGATGATAAAATTCTCCATTGCTCTTTTCCTAAAACTTAATATTCATCATGTGACAAATACCCAATATTTCCAGCCATCTAACTGCTGGGAAGATAACTGTTCATTCAATCTCCAGCTGTTGCTATACAAATTTAGAAACTTCACTATATTATTCTACATAAATCTCATTACTTCTTTCAACTAAAATCCAACTCAAACACATGGCCTAATCTAATTGGCTATCTTTTATCTCCAACTATATACAAAATATTCATGATATCTTTTATACCCAGCTGTTGTTTGCCACAATCAAACCATATATGTCTCTACCAGCTGCCAGAGCAGAGCATTAAATACTCTTCTTGCTCACCAAGATTATGTCACAACCCAATGAGGCCTTGACTGAATCTCTAAAGTTTCATTAACTTTCAACCAATCCTTCTATTACTTGCTAGAAATGTGTTGTAATGGAACCTTGCACCAAAAACACAAACACCTGAAAAGTAAACATTTCCAGCTGAACCCCAACAGTGCATTCAGCACTTGACACCTGGCTGGAAGTGATATCATCAGTCATTTAATACTGAAATCCCAGCAACCAACTGTTATACCCAAAATAGCAAGATACCCTTCAAAGAAATCTTACCATTTTTCAGCCAAATCCATCCAATAAATCCATGAAATGACCTCCCCAGCAGTTTGAAATCACCCATCTGACCTCATTGGCTTCTGCCCAAAGCAAACAGCCGTCTCATGACAACTGTGACAGCTGTCTCATAATAGCTGTCACAGCTTTTCCTGACAGCTGGGACAGCTTTTTCATGATAGCTGTCACAGCTTTTCCTGACAGCTGAGACAGCCTTTTCAGAACAGTTGTGACAGCTGACCCAGCAGCCTGAACATTATTGATTTTTCCTCATTTGGATAAAACCAAAATCAACTATTGTTACTACCTTTCTCTTGCTAAAATACTTTCTTTTTCTGCTACTCTTTCCCTAGCAGCTCTTACCCGAAATAGCAAGAATACCTTAAAGCTAAACCTACCATTTTTGGCCAAATCTTAAGATAGATTTTCTGAAGATTCATTGCTATTTAGGATAGATTTTGGCTGATATTCTTTGCTAAAATACCCCTTTAAACTCAACTCTAAAGGGGACCCTTCATCAACACCTCAAAGGGGGAACACCAATGGATGGAGAACAACTCTCTCATACACTTCCCTATTCTTTCTCCTTTTAATCATCTTCCTAAGCTCTTAATGAAGTTGGGAGCTTCTAAATTTCTAGTTTCTAAAGGAAGGACTAAACTCTTCAGCCCTTAGCTTATAAATGCCATTCATAAGTGTTCATACAATCCCAGCAAAAAATCCTAGCAGCTTTACATATAACACACCACAACTCTTCTAAGCTCCACTCTTATACTCTCTCACTCTGAAATTCTACTGTTTTGCTGCCTATAAACACATCTCTATACTCTTTTCTTACAAAATCTTTTCTCTTGGAAAGCAATCTCTACTACTCCTCCAGCAGAAAATCTTAGTAGTAAATCCCAGCAACATTACTAAACACACTACAGCACTATTACCCCTCTTATACTCATTCTCTCACTCTCCATATTCTGAAAATACATATATCTTGCTGCTCATATCTCTAAACATCTCTTTCTTCACCTCTTTTACACAATCTCATACACACTTACTACACCATTACATATAACATACCACGACTCTTCTAAGCTCCACTCTCATACTCTCTCACTTTGAAATGCTATTGTTTTGCTGCCCATAAACACATCTCAATACTCTTCTCCACCTATCTTCTAAAAGCCCTTCTCATGGAAGGCATGAACTTCTATTACTAAAACCCTTCTCCTAGAAGGCACCAAGATCTCATATCAAAACCCTTCTTTTAGAAGGCACAACTACTTCTTACATAAAGCCCTTCTCTTAGAAGGCACATATACTCCATACAAAAGCCCTTCTCATAGAAGGCAACACTATTCATAACTTCACAACAACTAAAATAGCATTGTCAAAGGGAAAACTCATTTAAGTGCATGATAAGAGGAGCAAGCTTAACCAGCCCCTACACATAGCTGGGCATACTCTCTCTCCCTCTAGTTACACCTATTTTTCCCCCTCAATCTTGAAGTTATCATGGTAAACTGCATCTCTACCGTTGGGGTCACTCTGCTGGGATATTATCAACTCACAGAAGCTGTACAGCTAGGGCTACAAACCATACAAAGATAAGTGACTTTGCTTCCATATCTTTAAATTTACATCATTGAGTACACAAGTTTTATCTTTTCTTCTATGTTCCATGGTTTTCTCAACAACCCAGAAGTTTTTTTTGCAGAAGAAAAAGAAAAGTTGAAACGAGACTGAGTATGGAGATGAGAGTTGAAGAAAAAGTACCTGGTTTGATTCAGTAATGGAAGAGAAGGTGAAGAGAAGAAGGAGAAGGAGGAGGAGTGGTTGGGTTTTGAAACCGGACTCCATTTCTGATTGAGTGTGAGATTGAGACTGAGCTCTCTACAAGAACAACCGAAAGACTTTTGGATCACACGAGTATATATAAAGGAAGAGGATCAAATGATCATATCCATATAAAGATTCTCTATTTGACTTTAAGGGCCTTAACCGTATACGTTTCAAATCTCAGGAATTCGAATTTCCAAGGTTTTATGACGTTTGTGTTTGTATGTGGATTTTTGTGACCCCGATTGTCAATGTCGTTCTTGAAAATCTGTTTGCTTTGTCAGAATTTACTAATTTTCACCATTATCTTGATTATGAGACTGTTGAGAGAGACCACTTCTTTTGGGCATATTATACATTATAACTTGAAGGCCCAATACCCATAGTCAATTGCAGACATCACAGCCCATATTACACAGCCATCATACACCCACGAAGCTAACATCTAATCATTCTAACCCATGACCCAAATCCATGGAAAGCTTTAAGTCTGCATCAAGGGAGGAAGTAGTCTAGCATGTAGGCAGAGCCAGCACAAGGCCTAGACAACTTAAGCTTAGGGCCTTAAGCCCCAGAAATTATAGAATCCTCTGGTGAATCATGTCACTTGTCCACCATTCCACTAAAAAACTTTCACTTGTTTAAAATTGCTGAGTCAGTAATTAATTTTTGTTTAAAAAAAATTTTTAACTAACAATTTTAAACAAGTGGAAGTTTTTTAGTAGAATGATGGACCACATCACTTGTCCACCATGTGAAACTTACAATTTCTCCTTAAGCCCCCACCATAAAAAAAATTTCTATCCCCAAGGAAAAAAAAAAAAAAAAAAAAGCATCATCCCTGTTGTAAACGACCCTAAATTTTATATAAAAAATATATATGAATTTTTTCAAATAGTGTACACTTTTTTTTGGGTAAATTCTACTCTCATATTCTGAAATTTGGGCTAATGCCAATCAAAACTAAGATTTTTCAAAATTTACCAATTTAGTCATTAAAGCCAACTTAATCCCTAAGACAGCTAAAAAAAATGACTCACAGGCCTAACAGTTTTTAGGGACTAGGTTGGCTTAAAGAACCAAATTGGTATGTTTTGAAAAGTCTTGGACCTGATTGGTATTAGTCGAATTCTCAAGGTAAGTGAGTAGAATTTGCCTTTTTTTTCTTAGTGATGTTAAAGGATGCCACAAATTTTACTGTATACTTATAAACTGACATGTCACCAATCACAAAAAATTAATTCAAATATTCATTAATTACGTAATTGAAGTTCATTAATCACAATTATTAACATATCATATTGTGAACATTTTGTGGTACCTTTAGCATTTTCTTTTTTTTTCCTTTTTTAATAAGGCTTTCAAAATATGAGACTAATAGAGACCTAACCCAATTGAAACCCTAAAATACTTCAAAAAAAAGTTGCAAATGTGTTAGATCATCAATGATAATTAATCTCTCCTAATAGTTTGAGACTTTAACTTTTATAAACTAATCTCCTACAACGCCACACACAAAATAATATCTATCTTTGTCTCTTAAAAATTAGATTGCAAATTTACTTAACTATGTATCATCGTAGATAAAGTAATATTCTTTTTAAAAAATAATATATATATATTTTCTCTTTGTTAAAATTTATGTTTCAACTATAATATTCAAGTCTCTTTATGAAATTTACATTAGTTTTAGTTAGAATTATTCATTAAATTATGTATTTAATGCATCAAATTAACCTCAATTGGAGTAGTATTTGATAATTTTATTTAATTAATATTTATATATAAAAGGCCCCACAAAAATCTTTCGCCCTAGACTCCCAATTATGTTGGGCCGGCCTTGCATGTAGGGGAGTGATTTTGGATGAGTAGTAGAATTCATTGTTATTCTCCTTGTTAATATGAAAATTCTTAGGTACTCTAGGAGTTTAGTAAAATTGTGTTTCCTTGTCTCATATTCATGATGGACCCCACCATGAATTTAATGAGTGGTATCATGAATGTGAGAGAATGGAGCATCATTTATACCTACTCTCAGCAAGTGAAACAACATTTCTAACTTGCAAACCATTGGGCCATGCACATCTTATTGGTCAAGAATGAAAAATTAATAAATATAAACCAATTTAAATATCAAATTTATTAAAAAAATTAAATGACACATCACGGTTTGATCTCGGTTGAATCTTGGTTCGACTTCAAAAACCTTGAACCTCTCCTTTTCTCGGTTCATTAAACGGTTCAGGTTTCAAAACCATGATAATTTCCCAACTATGCTTGAATTTTACCTATTAAAAAAACCATATAATTTCCCAACTAAACTAAGTCTTTCAAGAAGATTAAAAATCAATTGCTATGTCATCAATCAAAAGTTTAAATTTCAAATTTTTGTGGTCTAAAATTTTGCATAAAAAACAAGTTTATTGATCAACTAGTAAATAACATCCAATTTGAACAAAATTTAACATACGAGTTATGAACAATAATAAACATACAATTCAGCAGTTAGATTTTCAAAATTCACGTCTAATAAAAAATATATGAGGAGTTTGAAGGATTTCTCTCTTGGAGAGAAACCTTTTCCTTAATTATTTGCGAAGAACAGACCTATTATAGTGAGCTAACATATTTGGGGTGTGAGTTTCTCCAGAAGAGGTTTTGTAAGCACATTTTGAATTTATTTTAATGAGTCTATTGTGAGGATAGAAAGGTAGGAGGAAAGGTAAGATTCTTATTTTCTATAATTTGTTTGGTAGGCATACTTCATTCTCAAATACCAAAATCTATACAGTTTTTTAAAATATCAAATAATTTAGAAGCCAAACCACAAGTATAAAGAGGGTTGGGGAGGGGGGGGGGGGTGTTTACAAAATATTTAGTTGATAAATGTCCAAAGTAATCTTACAAAACATTCACTTTTACAAAAATCATTTTAACTAAAAGATTTCACAAGTCACATCTATGAGACCATTCCCAAGATTTCTGTGTTCTCTAAAAGATACCTATTTGAGATCCTTGTATATGCATATCCTCTCAAGGTCTCAATTTGGACACTCTTCAAGCAATGCCACCAACATGGAAATGGTAGGAATTTGCAACAACTAGGCCTTTTCCATTTATAGATAGGCTTTTCATATGAGAACTGAAATACAAGCAACATGTTAGCAACATAGAAAATTTTTGCTTTTAAATAATTAGTTAGCAACATAAAAACTCCAATAAACACAGTATCTTAACCTCCCTATCAGCCAACTAAAAAGTAAGAATCAAAAGTTAAAAGGCCTCAACGGCATTGAATTGGTCCAATCTAGGTTCTAGGAATTTTATTATTAATAGATAGATAGCAGAGATAGGAAAGGTAGGGTTCAAACAAAAAACATCAGTGAGCTATCAAATGTGATCTTTTTCATTAATGCAATATTGTGAAAATACCATCGTTACTTTTAGGCTTTTAGCATCTATTGTTACCACAATAGAGACCCAAAAAAGTCCACCAAAAAAAGTAAAAAATAATAATTGAAGTTTCATTTCTACAATCATATTTTGCTTCAGATATAAACTAGCATAAAGTTTGTAAGCCAATTTTTTTTTTCCTTTGCAATAATAAAATGCAGATTACTTCTTATTTGATACAGTCATCCTTTGACTAAACAAAGAACCAGTCACACACAGTTTATTAAATAACTCATGTTGACAAATTTTCTCCACTGAAAATAACAATTAGTGGACAAAAAAAAAATTCCCTTCTACCTATATGAACATGAAACCATTACTCTATGACTCCGTATTAATTTCCTTTAACAGTGCAATTAGAAAATTAATATTTGCTATCAAGATCCATCTTTCTAGCCTTCTGAACAATTCTCCAATGTGAGATTTAGCAAGGGAAAAGAATCTCTCAAGGACATGCTTAAGCTGCTGAAGATAAGGCTTTACTCCTATGGAACAACAACAAGATTATGAGGTCTCTTTTAGCTATTGAGGAAATGCATTAATCTGTTACTTACATAACAATAAACCTACTAAACCTGACAAAGCGTATTACTCCAAAAGATTAAAAATATATGGAGTCCACTGGTTAGTCCCTTCCCCTTTTCAACAACATAGGTGGAGATAAACAAGTTTGCTGATTCTAAGCCTATCAATTTCAGGGTGGTTCACTGGTTCTAACTTCTGAGTATTTAATGGAATGAAAAAAATGCGAGACCAAGGCAATAGAGGGAGTCAATAACTCTCACAAAGCCAGCCTGATTAGCTTAAGGATCATTAAGAATTCAGAACAGGAACCTTTTCCTTAGTGCTATAGCCCATGCCATGGCAGCAGCAATAGCATTTGATTCTATGTTACCTAGAATGTAGATTACTATGATACACAGAACAAGAACTTAAGTTAAAAAAAGGGTAAGCTTACACAACTTTTTGAAAATGTTTTAATTTTAATTAGAACATAATCAGGAAGATTTAACTTAAAACCTTCAAATCAAGCATGTTCAACTGTTCAAGTAATTGGTGCTCCTTAAATAAAAATAAAGAGGACGTGTAGCGAACACAACAAGCATCAAATACCAGAAAGACAATAATGAATCCCCAAACTTTTAACCACACCAGAAATCTTACTGTTACGTTACTGACAAGTAATAACGAAAATATCCACCCTATCGAAAGTAAACTTGAGTAGCACAAGAGGAAAAAACATATAACAAGAATGGTTTTTACAATAATAAGTTCATTGGAAAAACTAAAGCACTAATTAGCACCATCATTAATCACTAGTGAAACATAATGAACAAGTTAGAAGATTCTAAGAAATAAATAAATGTAATACCTCAAAGGTTATTTTGTCAAAATTGGGATTTGACTTGTTTCCGCTTGATTCCATTACTAACTTGTATGGAAGAGGAGAAATCCAAACAAACCATCTAAAAGTTCTCTGATTTCCTGGCTTTCAAATTGCAGAGCAAATAATGATAGCTTTAAATGCTTGACATTATATAATGGTGAGCGTATGGTTTCTCTCAAATCTTTTGGAATAATCACATCCTTTGCCCAAAATAATAATAATAATAATAATAATAATAATAATAAAATTAAACAAAAGGACTGATTAGAGTTTTTATACTTAAAAAAAATTCCAAGATAAAAAATAAAGTGAAAGAAATTTATGAAAAAGATACATAATCAAATAAGGAAATACCTTAAATGAAAAACTACTCAATTCGAATACTTTTAAATTTCCCATCTTTGAGAGGAATTTAATCCTTTCAGCATTCCAGGAACGATAGCCAGAATCACATACTTAACTTCTAACAGATCCGAAGCATTCAACAAAATAGATATTGCCACATTGCTAGTATTGCCATAATATGGGAGTCTACATAATATAGGAGAATCAACCATGACTACTACCAGATTGTCGCATGACGACAATCCCAATGATTTAAGATGATGATGATGACTTGAAAGCTTTATTCTTTTCAGCATATAACAAGAAGTTAGCTCTAAGGTCTCAAGGAGTGGAAGTCCAGAAAGATAGTAATGAAGCCACTTTTCTGTTAAGTTCGGCATATCTAGATATAGCTTTTTCAGATTTTTTAAAGGAAGCAAGTTGAGCTCGGATATATGCTTCTCTGTTATACATAGATAATGAAGATTTGATTCTTCCAACTCAAACCTCTCAAGGTCATTGTTGTGTACCTTAATTTCTACGAGTTTAGGAAGACTGAAAATCTTTATACATTTAAGGCATTGACAGCCCCAAATTTCCATGCTCATGAGTTTAAGAAGACCAAAAATCTTTATACTTTTAATGCATTGAAAGCAAAAAATTCCCATGTATTCTATATCAGGACATCCAAAAATTAGATTCTGAATAAATTCATCATCTGCATCAACTTCTTTTAAAGATAATTTTCTCAAAGATGGTAAGTTTATATCACTACAGGTTGACTTCAAACAACAACCCCTTAGAGTCAACACAGTTAAGGATTTTGCTACCAAAACACTCTGAGGCAAGGAATAACACGTAGTGGACCATCCAAACCAAAGATTAAGCTCTTCCACATTACTCTCAAGTACAAAACTAATCCAGCGGTCAATCTGAGAATTTTCTTTGCAACTGCTTTTAACAAGTGTAATATTCATTTTATGTGGCCTCTGATTTTGGCTGCGGCTCCGTAATTGTAAAGTTTTTTCTAGAGGTTCATTACTGTGTTCTGTATGTATTTCAAAATTCAGAATGGGGAATGTAGTCCACAAGTGTTTCCATTGGGTAGACAAAAGAGTAGATTTAACTACTTGTTTAGTAGGAAGGAAGGAAAGAATGTGTTCTATAACATTGTCCGGCTACTCAGATAATCGATCAACTGCATCATCATCAACAATTTTTTCTCTGTAATCTTCCTTCGAAACAAACAAAACATTCCTAGGTGCAAGAGGTTCGGGTTTGTAGATAGTATTATGATAATAGTATACTAGTAGTCGAGGCTGAGATATTGTTTTCTTTTTTGACAAAAAAGATAGAAAGAGATTTTGTATTCTTTTTGACTGAAATGGTAGAAGTATATTAATCAAAAGGAAACAAACGAAAGAAAAAAAACAAAAGGAAGCCCGGCCCAGGAGCTTTACAAGCAAAGGACGGCCCAGAGAAAAACAATGGACCTATAGCTAATAAAACAAAACCATGCATGAATACAACGTAAACGTATACATCATCTTTGGGGGAGAGACTTGGCTAGTCTCTGGTATTCTTCAAGTAAGGAGTCTGCCTGCTTGAAAATCTCGCATGGGTGGGTTTGAACATGCTTAAACTGGAAGCGGTTTTGGGCGTTCCACAACGACCATGAAGTTATGGCCCACAGCTCAAGGTCCTTTCCGCCAAGCCTGTGTACCATATGTCGTGCGAGCATGAAGAACTCCTTTGTCACGAAGCTGCTCTTTTGCAGTTTACCCCAAACCAAAGCCCATACATTATGGGCAAACGGGCACTCCCACAGAATATGTTGTGTTGTTTCATCTTGCTGTCCGCAAAATGAGCACTTCGGGTCAATTTGCACTTTCCGCCGAGCAAGGTTGAATTTTGTAGGGAGAACATTGTAGCACGCTCTCCACATAAAGGTCCTAACCTGCGGAGGTACGTTTAGGGACCATAGTCTCTTCCACAAACGCTGATCTTGAGAGGCAGAGGAGTGTTCCCCAGAGTGGGGGTGGCTGAGCCGAAAGGCCACTTGGTATGCCATCTTCACCGTAAACTCCCGAGGCTTATTTTCCTTCCACGTCAACTTATCTCTTGTGTTCGACGTGTCCACCCTAATCCTCAGGATGTCTTCCACTGTGGCTCAAGTGAAGGCGGCGACGAGGATACTTCGGTCCCACTGGTGGGTCGCCTCATTGATCAAGTCACATACTTTCAAATCTTGGTCTGCCCCGTCTCTGAAACGTGGAAGGTGTGGTAGCCACTTATGAGAACTGATACCAATGGACCTCCCATCTCCCACTTCCTATACAGACCCTTCCCTGATGACATCGCAAGCTTGCAGTAGGCTCCTCCAAACCATGGACGGGTTCGAGCCTAGTTCAGCTTCCATAAAAGAGCAACGGGGGAAGTACGGTGCCTTAGACAGCCAGTAGAACAAAGAATGTGTCTTCTTAATAAGTCTCCACACTTGTTTGGCCAGCATGGCCAAGTTGAAAGTGTGGATATCTCGAAAGCCTATTCCTCCTTTCTTCTTTGAGCCACACAGCTTACCCCAATTAATCCAATGTATTTTCTTCTCATTCCGAGTTTGTCTCCACCAGTACTTGGAGAGAGCTGAGTTAATCCCATCACAGACAGTTTTAGGAATTTTGAACAAGCTCATGGAGTAGGTGGGTATGGCTTAAGCTACCGTTTTGATTAGCACCTCTCTCCCTGCCTTCGAGATATGCTTCTCCTTCCATCCCATGACTCTCTTTGTGACCCTCTCCTGCAGCTCCTTAAAGGTACTCACATTGGACTTACCACCCACCATTGGCAATCCTAAGTATATATTTTTCATAATCCACCATAACCTGCGCTCCCAACATCTCTCTAATTACACCTCTTATCTCTGGCTTAGTATTTCGGCTAAAGAATATAGAGGTTTTCTGTCTATTAATGGTTTGCCTTGAAGCCCCTTCATATAAGCCCAGAATGTTGAGAAGGTTCTAACAGTCACCAAGTGTAGCTTCGCAGAAGAGCAGACTATCATCAGCGAAGAGAAAATGTGAAACCTGTAGTCCACCTCAACATGAAGCTATGGCGTGCAGCTGACCCGATATAGTAGCTTGTCGTAACAACAAAGACAATCCCTCGGCACAGAGAAGGAAGAGGTATGGGGAAAGAGGGTCACCTTGCTTGATCCCTCGGGTTGGGGTGATGTGTCCCCTTGGCTCACCATTAATCAGTACTAAGTCTGAAGCAGTTCACACCGTTTCCATAGCCAATTCCACCCATTGGTCTGGCAACCCTATTTTGAGCATAATTTGTCGAAGGAAATCCCATTCCACTCGATCATATGCTTTGCTAATATCCAACTTGACCGCCATGTGGCCAATCTTTCCTTTCCTCCTTTTTTGCATGCGATGAAGCATCTCATATGCCACTATAGTATTGTCCGTAATCAGTCTACCGGGTACGAAAGCACTTTGAGAGTCGGATATGACATTTGGTAGGATGGTCTTCACTCTGTTAGCTAGCACCTTCGACACCAACCGATAGATCACGTTCCCTTGGCTAATAGGTCTATATTCAGTGATGTGCTTCGGATTCTTCGACTTCGGTATGAGCACAATGTGGGTATAGTTCATCTTGTGTAAATACCAACCTAAGTGCAGTACCGAAATCACTGCCGAGGTTACGTCAGGACCCACGATATGCCAAAACTTTTGGAAAAAATATGGTGACATTCCATCCGGGCCTGGCGACTTTGACGGATGCATTTGAAACAAAGTTGCACGTACTTTGACGGATGCATTTGAAACAAAGTTGCACGTACTTCGTCCTCTAAAACCTTGACGGTTTTGCTAGTCCGCCCCTCTTTTCATCGAACCGAAAGACTTCATTAAAATCCCCGATGCACACCCATGGTTTCATTGCCCAACTTTGGAGATGTCTCATTAGGGCCCACGTCTCCTTTTTCCGTTGATCCTCAGGGTGGCCATACACCCCAGTGAGTTGCCATTGCTCCTGCATAGGGGCCAAAATGTATACATCAATGTGGTTAAGAGAAAAGGTTTGCGGATCTACCGTGACAAAATCTTTCCACAACAAAGCGATGCCTCCACTTCTTCGAATACTCGAAACAGCTAGCATGGAGTTTAAGCCTATCTCATTTTTGATTGAATCCATTTCTTGTATCGACAGTTTCGTTTCCATGAGAAACAAGACTATGGGTCCTTTTGATTGTATTCTAAAGGTTTATAAAGTTGTAAAAATATCCTCAGCTGATTCGGAAAATAAATACTAAGCAGATTCGAAAAAAAATTTGGAGTAATTACACTCTTGCACACAACCTATACACACAAAATTTGTGACTTGAACTCAAAATTATATAATTATATAATTTTTTTTTAAAGGAAGATATAAACATTTTTATTTACTTCAAATTTATTTGTAAATAAATCAAAAATTTTATATCAATAATTAGTGAGTCATTCAATACTTTAAGTGAGTTTCACTTAAAATAAATTAACTATCTTACTAATTGCAATTAATGAGTCAAGTGACAAAACCAAATTAATTTAAAGATGCTTAAATATAGATATATATTGAGACATGCATGTATAGTGTTTATTTTTAAATTATTTAAAACTCTTGGTAATAGAATTTTAGTTGACGTAGAACCTTAAATTTCTTTAAACTATTTTTTTAGAAGAAAATTTCTTAAAACTTGGATAAAATAATTTTACTTTGGGTAAGCTATTAGAAATAGAGTTTAATCTAGGATAAAATATCTTAAAATTATTAATTAAAAAAAATACCATAATTATTAATATGAGTGTAAACATTTGTCATGAAGATAAGATAGTCACTTGGCAGTTCGCACAACTACAATTACTAATCCAATTTTTATTATACAGTATAGGATTTGTTCTTTATCTAACTAGTCTAAAATATAGGTAATTTTTTTTCAATGAAAAAATAATAATTTTATTATTTATTCTTTTCTTTCTTTGATCGTGTTCTTTGAAGTTTTAAAACTTACCATGATTAATGTGTGAGGGTATTTGCGACTATTTAAACATTTATATATACACACACAAGATAGGATTTGAATGTATTATTTCTGCTCTATAATAATTACTCTTTATTATTAAACCAATATGTTAATTGTTTTTGGTGTAGATGAAATTCAACTAAAGTGAAAAGTCCCTTATTTGAGGAAAAGAGAATTTATCAATTGAACTATAACTATAACAAATGTACATCAAAAACTTGTACACTCTTAATAACAATATGGATAAAGTTTTGGTTAAAATCTTTGCGAATTTTTACTATTTATCACTGACATTTTGTTGATTTTATTTTTCTCTCTCAAATGACATTATAATTTATTACTCAAATTAATTGCTTTTGACTCTTTTTTTATTGTGTAAATTTAGAATTCAGGGTATATTTTTCCAATTCAAATGTCCCAAAATTAGAAAATATTTTTATATAATAATTTTTTAATATAGAGAATTCAATATTTACAATATTGGGCTTGGAGGAATTTTCCCTAGTTTTTCTAATAAATGCGAAGAGGCTATGCATCTGAGCCACAAAGCTCTTTGCATAAGGCCTATTTACATGAATGAAAGCTCTGGTTTATATAATTATTTAGAATTATATGAAACATTAATGATTTGTCGTGTGAGCCAAACAAAAACAAAAACAAAAAAATAAAAAATAAAATGTTTTCAAACTTATTTTCGAGGTCACGACCGAAAATATGAAAATAATTTTTTTTTTCTTCATAAAATTACAACAAAACCCTAACTCTACATAAATTATAACATTACATCACCTTTAATGGAATTATAGAAACACCCCTACACTTGCCATGAATTACCAAATTAACCCCACACACCATACTAATCACAAAAAAGCCCACATATTTCCATTATCTTAATTTTTACCCCCAAACATCTTGGAAATGATCGAATACCCCCTAAGTCCACCAAAATGGCCACACTATCCTCCGAACTTCATGAAAAAATAAAAGTACCCCTAAAATACCTTAATCATCAAATTGAACAAAAAATTATTGAAATTATCAAAATATATCTAAACCCCCAAAATATTACCCTCAAACTTTTCAAAAATTACTTAAAAGCCCAAAAATTTGAAAATCATCAAATTAACCTTAAAATTATTTAAAATTATAAGAATATCCCTATAGTTGTAAAAATCACAAAAATCCCAACGCCCCCATGAGCACCACAATCAACAGAATAAGCCTAATTTATTGTAAGGTCACAATTTGGTTCCTAAGCCCAAAAGGTAAAAGGATCTAGGCCCAAAGAGCCCAATACAATGAATTTGTAGAAAGTGGGTTATAAAACTAGGCTCTAATAAGTTGGGTAACAATTATAATGGATCTAGATGACAAGAAAGTAAAGATAAACTGGTTTTATCCAAAAAAAATCGTCCTTGACACAATCTGAAGAAATCAGTTCTTGTATATATCTCTTTTGAATTTGGTTACAAGTCCAGTTCTTGTTCCTACGGTGTTTTTCTCTTAATTCCCGATCCTTTTCCCTCAGGATTTTTTTTCTATTTTATACTATCTTCTTTCTTTCATCTCCACTCTCCACATGTAGATTAGATCGCTGGTGTTGATCTTTGTCCCATCAGCACCTTCCTGAAGTCTTTGGGAATAGCTGTAAGATTGAAAATTACTATTCAAGTATCACTTCCTCATTAATGCGGCCAGAGAGTTAGTTACAGAGCATTCAATGCGGTGGTAGCATGCCGAATTTGAGAGAGGTATAACGTGAAGTATATCTTTGTTGAATTACATTCTCTACTAAAGAGAATTTATCATGTATATTAAGTGTATGTAGCGAGACACAATATAGGTGTGTAGGGGCCACAAATTGTGAGAGGCTAGCTGCATACACCTTATACACAAAATACTTTTTCCTATACTAAGTGATTACCTTTGGAATGAGCTGCACTACATGCAGGGTCTCTCACTCACACATACATCATCTACTGAATGACAGTACACTATTCATTCACTCTTGTGCACCATGGCAAAAATAAAAATTTCCCTTGAAAAACATGACAAAAGTCCTTAATATCAGCATCGCCTTCGGATTGGAAGTGGTCTACAAAGTTTTTGGCTTTATCTTCGGATTGGCAATCACCGGGAGACCCCTACATAGAAATCATCGGATTATCCATGAACTCCACCAAAATGATTATAACAGACTCAAAGGCTCAAACATTGTAATCACAGTTTATGATTATCATGTTTTCTATGTTGTAGTTTGATTATTTATGCATTTTTATTACTCTTTAATTAATTAGTTATAAATTTGCTTTCTTAGAGTAGATAACGGTATTATTCTAGTATGTCTCCTAACTGATGGGTGTCTAATCCAAATGATATATGGCACGTGTGGTTTAGAGCATCCTAATGGAGGGTTTTATGCATCTAAAAGCGGGTAGACTATGAAATTATAAAAAGTATAAAATGTTGAGACATGCCCTCCACATGATGGGTAAGGGTAGGACATCTTAATGGCATGCATGCCGAATTTGTTGAATTACATTCTCTACCAAGGAGAATGTATCAAGTTCATTAATAAAAATGGGTTTCAGTTAGTTTAACTGGTAAAGTCTCTAATGGTTGTATAAGAGATCTGGAGTTCAATCCTCGCCTACACCAAAAACTAATTGGTGTCTTGATCTGATGATAAAAAGCTATCATCAGAAACGAACGCCATAGGTTGAAACTCTCTTTAAAAAAAAAAGTTCATTAATAAAAAAAATAAAAAATAAAAAGAGGATAATGTATTATATATATGGGAAATGCTAACGAATGCCCTTAGGGCATTGGTTAATAATCCATTTAAAGAAAACTTTTATAGAAAAATGAAATAAAGCCATTAATGTTTTGACAGCTTTTTTCATTTCCCATAAAAGTTGTGTCAAAACTTTCTTAAAATGGATTATTAACCAATACTCTAAAGGCATTCGTTAACATGACCCTATATATATTAGGTCTATGCAGCGAGACACAATATAGGTACGAGGGAGGCCACAGACTATGAGAGACTAGCTGCATTGACCTTATACACAAGATACTTTTTCCCATACTAAGTAATTACCTTTGGAATGAGTTGCACTACATGCAGGGTCTCTCCCTCACGCATACATCATCTACTGAATGATAGTATACTATTCATTCACTCTTGTGCACCATGGCAAAAATAAAATTTTCCCTTGAAAAACATGACAAAAGTCCTTAATATCAGCATCGCCTTCGGATTGGAAGTGGTCTACAAAGTTTTTTATTTTATTTTTATTAATACAATGTTAGTTTTTTTAGTTTTTTTTTTCCTTTTTTTCCTTTTTTTTTAGAAGAATAATACAATGTTAGTTTCGCTTTTAACTTAAGCATAAAAATTTTCCCTCAAAAAATAAATAAATAAATAAAAATTTAAGCATAAAATGGTTTAAGGCAATCAACCGTACGCAAGTGTATGGTGATACGTGATTGTAAGCCAAACTTGCCCGTGGAGACTTAGAATTGACGTTTACCTTTCCATAAACTTTTGGGCTTTGAAAGAACTCAAATAATGTTGTGATCCATAAATTTTTGCAACATGTCCAAAATGTTGTAAATAAAGCCATGATCTGAATTTTTATATTCCATAAATGAACGGTAAGAACTCTTTTTTTTTTTTTTTTTTTGAAAGAGTTCAACCAGTAACATTCATTCCCGACAATAACTATTATCAAACTAAGACACTAATCGATTTTTAGTATAGGCGCAAATTGAACCCAAATCTCTTATTTAACTATCAAAGATTTTACGTGTTGAACAAAATATAAATTTATCCTAATAGTTCAATTAAATTTAAAAGATAAAATTGATTAATATTTTACATTCTATTCATTTAAATTATAGGAAAAGTTTTGATAAACGGGGCAAAGAAATATCAATTTGCATAGAGTGTATAGGTGGTGGAGGTGTGATATTTTTCGTGCTTAGTTATTTCAATCATCCTTTGAATTTGGACACATTTTTAGGTAAAGGTGGTGATAAGTTTGCAATTTCCACGTAAACAAAGCCATGAATATATAAACTCACTAGTCATATTCCAAATAACACGACCAGTTTATCAATTTTTTGTCCAACAATCTCGTATGTATGAAAATTGGCTTATAATTATTTGATGATATCAAATGAATAAACATGTCAGACCATTTGGGATGCCAAAGTTGAGCATATAGGGTTGAGAATGGAATGGAAGTTATCCTATCATTTCTAAGCACTGAACAGAGTTAAGACTCTTTGACTACAATTTTTTTTTTTTCCTTATTTTTGTGACCAATATAGGAGCTCCAAAGTCCAAACTGCATTAAGGTGCTTAACAAAGAGATCAGTGAAGTTTCAGATTGCATTGTAATGGTTCGGTAAGAGATGACTAAACCGTTCAGACTTGTTGGATCGTAACCTTTATATTGTTTAACCTTTTCTTTTAGGCAAATCAAAACTCAGAAAAGAAAAAGAAGAAAGACAGAAAAACATATGATGAATTTCTATTTGATTAAATCTAGCTACAGATGTAGTTATGTGAACTGTCGTAAAAGCAAAACAAGAGAATTCATCTACTTCAAATGGTCAGCCAAATAGGCAAAAAATGATTCCGGCTTCACCTCATTCAACCTCACCTCTCCCTCTACCTAAGCTAATATACTGTGAAAATTGAGTATTAAAGAAAAAAAATAGAGACATACAAGCCCCTTTCAATTCAATGCCTACAAATTATGGCAAAAAAATATTTACCTGTGGATCAGCAAAGCTCCAACAGGCAAACACACTCAATATGAGGAGTGTGCGGGAACATGTCTACTGCTTGTAGGCTCTTTAGCTTGTAACAACCTTCTAAATTTTTATCTATCTGCACAAGAATTTCAAAAATCATGACTGGGAATCAAAGAAAAGAGAGTGGTAAAATAGTAGACATACCACGCCATGACAAAGATAATCAAGGTCACGTGCACATGTGGCAGGATTACAGGATACATAAACTATCCGTGGTGCCTTAAGCTTTAGCAGGAATTTAATCAACTTCATGTGCATGCCTGGACGGTTTGGATCTGCGTGATTGAATACATTAAAACAAATTGAGACAATACTGTGAATACTCGTTAAAAACGATGATGGCAAAGAACACAAGAAACATCTTTTGGCACGTAATAGATAATAAGAAACATCTTTAACGATAAATAATTTCCCACTAGAAAATGGAAGAAAAAACTACTGGTTATCAATACATCTTTAATGCTTTGGAAACTTCAGAAACAAAATTTTATATGGTCCAATATTCACCAACACAACAGGTTTTCAGAACACCTTGGATCTAAATAATGCCAAAGGAGGTGAAGCTACATAAAATAAGGCAACAACCAAACCTGATATGACGACGTCAGGCTTAGGAAAATTGTTGCCAAAACTTTCATCAATTTTATTAAGATCTCCTTGGACAAATGTGGCATTGTAGATATTATTCAGCTTAGCATTCAAGCAAGCATCTGCAATGGCTTGAGCAACAACTTCATATCCGTAAACTTGTCTGGCCCTAACAAATTGAATCAAAAGTCAATTTGAGTACGGTTCATAATACTTCAAATGCAATGAAAAAAAAAAAAAAAAAAAAAAGAGAGAGATTTACTTTCTGGCAAGTGTCAGACCAATGGTGCCCGTTCCACAAAACAGGTCAAGAACAATTTCTGATCCATCTCCTCTGAGACCAGCACATTCTTCAATGAGTTTGTACAAAACCTCTGCCTGAAAGTTGAGAATTTTGCTTCTAATTGTGGATTATACAAAAAGCAAACTAGGAAACCTAAGTAAGAATCTAATCATATGAAAGCAAGCATGAGTTGGTAGTGCATCAAATTAAGTTGCATAGCATACCTGATGAGTATTTGTCTGAAAGAAAGAGTTGGCTGATATTTGAAATGTAAGACCCCTTAATATCTCTGTGATGGCAGATTTCCCATACAAAGTGTATTCCTCCTCTCCAACCGATGTGTTACCAATGGAGCTATTTACATTATTCATGACACTTACCTATTAATCATTATAAAAAAAAAATAAATAAATAAATAAAAAAAAACAGTAATAATAAATAAAAAAATTAAAAAAGGAGATAAATGAAGCATGAATTGATAAGATAAATTAATTCAATAGGAAAGGGCAGTTCAGTGTTCAATCCTATTTCGTATGTTTGAATTCCATACTAACCCTAAAATAACCTTTTTAGATGGAAGTTAATACTTTTTTTTTTTTTAATAAGTAATAAAAATATATTAAAAAGAAAAAGGGCGTCACCTCAGTATACAGGAAGTATACATCAGGGACAAAAACAAATCATGTGCATAGAGTACAAAAGTCCATGAAACCATGGAAGTTCATGCTTGTTAATGGATGTATAATATGTAAGAGCAGTTGTGAATCAGTAGAGCATCTATTATTACAGTTTCCAATAGCTAGAGAGCTGTGGTCTTTTGCCCTTACAGCTTTTGGGGTAACTTGGGCAATTCCAAGCCAGATGAATGATCTGTTGACTGTTTGGAGAGGGTGCTTATATGCCACTGAAACAGGTTTGTAAATCAAGCTACTCCATATTGCATCATGTGGACCTTACGGAGAGAGAAATCACCAGACTTTTGAGAACAAAGAGCATTCTATGCAAGATATTAAGAATAGTGAGATCTTTGTTTGAATATTGTATTTTGATTTTGGGGGGTCGTGAAGTTCCTTTGTTATATTTTGGACCTAATTAGTGTCCGTTTTTAATTCTTTAAGGGTGCTTACATTTGAGCATCCTGTCTTTCTAATGAATTATTTTCTTACTTATATAAAATAAAATAAAAACCAAATAAATTCAATGATATCGTGCACTGAAAATGAGAAAATATAAATCAAATTAATCAAACAGGGCCCTGCCACCCTAAAAGAAAAACGGGACAATTATGGCTAAGGAATCAGAATTGAACGGATCAACCAACTAAACTGCTTGGATTGGTTGTACCAGTCTTTGGTCATCAACTGATTTTCAATGGTTTGATTTGGGAGTGACTCAAACTAATCCAATCCTACACACATATCTATGTATGAATTTATGAATTTCAATAATTTAAACTCAAGGATTTTAAGTACGCCAGAAGCTTGCTTGATGCAAAAGTAAAACACAGGAGTTATATTTGAGTAAATGATGGAGAAATATGTCATACAAACCACTTCAGGAATGGATGAAATCTTCTCAACCAAGGGCTTCAGCAGTTCTGGCTTGTAAGACGAGGTCACAAAATTAACCATAAGTTCTGGCAGACCAGTCTTTACATCCCTAGGACATAAACAATATATAAATATAACTATTTAATTCAAATTGAGAACAAGGTTTACAATGATAATCTAAAAAACATGAACATACCAAGAACAAGATCTGCAGCAAGCATTGTATGATTGAAAAATTACTCAAAAGTATAGTTGTCAAATCTTGAATCATATCAAGAATCAATTTTTTTTTTTTTTTTTGGTATCTTGTATCATAAGATACACAAACATTTCAAAAATTAATAAAATGCTATAATTTTATATGATAAACACCCTGAAAATTAATAAAATACTAAAATTTCATAAAACAATTATATCAATATAAATAAATTAAAGCATTCATGCTCATTCACCTCTTACTCATTATTTTTAGTATCTTTTATATTATTTTTTGTATCTTCAAATTGGATTCCATTACCCTTTTTTGGTCAATTATGATAATTGATTGAAAGAAAATCTAGAATATTTTCAGTTTTAATCATCTTTTCTTTTTTTTCTTTTTGGTGTGTGTGCGCGCGCGTATGTATCTAACAACATAAGCACTTTGAGAAATAGTGCTATAGCCTAGATGTCTCTCATTCAAATGATGATAAAATCATAATACTAATGATGATTGTTTTCCTCGTTTTCAATTTTTATGTATTTATATTTTTCATTTTTTTTTTACTCTTTATACCATGTATGACATGGTCTTGTATGAAATCTTCTATTTTGTATTTCTCAATCATTTATATTTGTTAATTATATAGTATTCAAAGGTCGTAATATTGCACAAAACTCTCACTTTTTGTAGGGCCTATGAGAGGTGACTAGTAGGCCGCCTTACCTCTAATTTTTTTTTTGGACAGATTGATTCTCATATTCAAACCCAAAGCCTATTGCTTTTAATGGAAGGAACTTGCCATCGCACTAAGGCCTGACCAGAGACTCGATCTAGTGAAATTTCTAGGTTTGACTAGCCTAAAAAACATATCACCTAACACAAAGCAACTAAAGTTATGTCAAAAAGAACAAAGTTAGCAAGCATATCAAGATGGCACCCATTGGGATGTTACGTACTCCCCCCCAAAAGAGATTTGGTACTCAAAATCACACTTGTTTTCCTCAAATTCAACTCAGTCCAACATAAAAAATCTCCAAATCTGAGATCATTACCTACCAAAAACATAAAGATCTCCAGAACATTGTTAGAATCAGCCTAAGATCCAAGCCTAGACTTCACTCAAAACCTACTGCTCTGATATCATTCTGTCACAAAACAAGACTTAATCTGGTGAAATCTCTAGGTCTGACTAGCCTAAAAAACATCACTCACGCAGAGCAACAAAACATACATCACATCCTCAAATTTGGTAAGCATATCCTCCAGCACCCATTGGGGTGTTGCAATGCTAATGCCCCAATTAAATTAGCTTTATTATGAGGAAAAAAAAAATTTAAGAGCTTATAAAAAAAATTAAGAACAAAAAACAAAAAAATGTGAATACAAATAATGTAAACTAAGCATGACAAGTGCATTGCCTGAAACATTACATATCAAAATTACTTATCATAGTGTAAGATGCGTATGTTGTATCGTGCGATACACTAAGATTTATGATAGACTTATAAGATACATATCAAATTGGTAACAAATGTGAATCACATAATTTATTGTAAGACATAATGTAAACCAAGAATGACAAGTGCATTGCCTGAAACAATACATATCAAAATTACATATCATACCTTAAGATACATATGTTGTATCATGTGATACACTAAGATTTATGATACACTTATAAGATACATGTCAAATTGGTAAAAAATGCGAATCACATAATGTGTTGTAAGATACTAACAAGTAATAACTATGACTCAAATCATGAAAACTGAAATTAAAATAAAAAAAAAAAAAAAAAACTAATGGTACACTTACATCTATTATTTTGATCAAACATTCAACAACCTCAACATTGAACAACAGGAATTTGATAATAGAGTGTGAAATCCAAAACAAGCACAGGTAACTTCATAAGTAATACTAAAATTACAAACTCTTTGTTTGCCAATTGATCAAGAAAACATTTTAAATTGGTAGTTGACCAATAAGTCCTTGAAAAGAATTCAATGTCTGATCATACTCCAAATAATTGGTTTCAACCATTTATTATTCATATCTGCAAAGAACTATAGACTGACTGCATGTATCTGAGTTCTGAAGCTTTTTTGCTTCTGTTCACTGTACTCCCCAACACAACCAAAATTTTACCATTATTGTCGAAGAGAGTTCCTAAGTTGAAAGTTAATGTATATTTGCATATGAATTACAGCAAGCTAAAATATGGGTAAAAAAGAAAAACCTAATTATATGAGATTTAACAGAATGCACTGTACCTTCCAGTTCTTAGCATTAGATGCTTAAGAAATCCAGCATGAGAGTGAACATTGTAAGCAGAAATACCCAGTTGTGGATCTCTCCAACAATCTTGGATAGCTGCAAGAACCTATATATCAGAAATGCAAGTCAAAGAGGCCAGAAAGAACAAAATATTTCTGACATGGTAATAAACTAATTTGTCAAAGAATTAAGTATGCTGCCAATATCAAGTCAAAACAAATATAAAGGTGTAAGTTTCTAGCTAAAAACAAGTACAAGAAGAAGACAATTGCGTAGGAAGTAAAGAAAACCCAAAATTGATATGAGCAACAAACTCAGTGACATTGAACAATTGACTTGAGAATTCTTACAAGTCACTTTTTTGTTCATTTTTTTTAAATAATTCTTACAAGGATGGTAGCTTGAGTGGATGGTAGCTGCAGGGAAGTTTTCTTTTTCAAATCTATTTGATTTTATTGCTCATTGTAATTTTAGATCGCCTGCATAACCTTCAGCTAGTATACTTCCTGTGTACTTGTTGATTCTTTTTGAATAAATATTATCACTTATCCAAAAAAAATCCTACTAACTTCCAAAGACCTTTTTTATAAATAAAAAAAAATCTTACAAGTGAGGAAGGGGTGATTCAAACCTTAATTCTCCTCATAAGGGCAACTAGGCAATGCCATTGAGCTACAAAGGCTCTTTGCCAATCCTACCAAGGACTTTAACCAAGTGAAATGCCTTAATCCACTGTCGAGCAGTGTTTGGGGGGTTAAGCTTACCACCTCCTAACAAGTAGATGTCATGGAATGTAGACTTCTCCAAATTTTATTAAGTAGACAACTCTAGAGGACAACTTAGATTACTCTAGTGATTTATCATCTATGTATAATAAACGTTGGGTGCCTTGCATCATAAGAATGGCATGCCAGTAATACAAAGCAAATTTACAAATGGGAAATCCTCAAATGTGATGATATGGGCAAGTTAATTTATTTGGAATATAAATCACATATCCAATTCAAAGTGTCTGCAGGAAGAGCATACAAGCCTCTAATATTACGGGGAACAAAAAAAAAAAAAAGATGAGATACCATATTGGCAGGTTCACTTTGCAGTAAGCACTTGTTGACATTTAGAACCTTATCAAAAAAGCCAGGAGCATGCAGTCCCAGGGCATAGCTCTCACTACCATCTTGTTTCTCTAATAATAATTCTTTAGGTAGCCATTCTTGAGTGCCAAATGAGAATTCCATCTGCAATAGCAGGAAAGTAGCATCTAAGATATTTTTAAAATTTTGAACCAATCTATTTATATACTTTTTTCAATAACAACAAAGTACACAGCAGTTATGAGTTCTACAGTTGGTATGAAAATCAATTTGGAGTGAATTACATACTCAGGATTAGAACATACAACATATACTCAGGCCAATGTATATCACTGGTAGAGGTAAATTCTGTTTCTATGCTTATGAATGGTGTGATTGAAATAGGAAAAACAAAAATAACATGGCTGGGTATTGGCGTACTTAAGACATCAGCTGTTAATCAGATGCATAGCACTCATCATGAAAAAGAGTGTAATTGTTAACATAATTTATGCTTATAAAATCGTCTCAATGTCTAGGTTAAGAATCACTACATTTCATTTTAAAACTCTGACATAATTTTCATTTAATTGATTCAACAAATGAATTAGTGATCAATTAATGAGCCAATACACAATAAAACAAATGAAAGCATTTCATTTGAACGTTATGGGCATATCTTGCTTGAGGCTATAACACCTAAAAAGAGTACAAGTTGAGCATGTATGGCTGAGTGCTATAATTTTTCCAGTACAATCTTAGTGACAATCGGCAAGAATCTAGCACCATTTATGGGTTGCTTTTATACTGCTAAAGAAAGAAGAAAAATAGTAGAATCATTGCATGTGACCAGATCTAAACAACAAAATTAATAAGGTTCAGATTCTGTCCTAACCTTGTTCCTATAATGGAACTGGATATCACAGGGAACAATTGGCTTCATGATGTTTAGGGATTCCAGTTCCTCACAAGAAAACTTCCCAACATGCATCACCAACTCACGGACTTGTTGTTCCTTAGCTCTAAGTTGAGCCTCATAAGACAAATTTTGTGTTTTGCATCCTCCACAATAAGAAGCATACTCACAAGGGGCATCCACAAAGTCCCAATGAGGAGATATTGTCTTTACCTTAGTCACCTGTACATTTTACAAAATCAAAAAAGAAAAAATCCTGTCACTTAAAATTTTCAAAAGCAAAAGAAGAGATTGATTCAATTGAGAGAATGAAAGACAAAGAACGATACATAACTCCCTAGCATGTCATTATAAGCACATTCACATAAAAAAAATTAAAAATTAAAAAAAAAAAAAAAATAGAACTGATACAAGTGGCACCACTACTGAAAGTTGTGTATGCCACCAGCATTTCCAATGAGGATTTGTGACGTGAAATTGTTACTAATACTCTTGTTTCTAAAGCCATGTTAACTTTTATAAATTTTATCACTCACCCACTCACACACACACACAACTTAAAGTCCCAAAATTTGGAACCAAATCAGCAAATAGAACAAGACCCAATTCGTCATTTTTTATTGTCTGAGCTACCATAAATTTTCTTCTAATTTTCCTTCCTTCCAACCCAATTTAGCATACACAAAAAGACCCATTTCCTCTCTCAATTTCCTAGGTAGTTAGCACCCATACTTAAAACTAAACTTAACCGTTTCACCAACTTAAACATAGAATCCAACCCAACAACACTTGAGCTGAAATGATATCACTTACTCACACACACACACACACACACACACAAAACTTAAAAGTTCCAAAATTTGGAACCAAAACAGCAAATAAAACAAGACCCAGTTCGTCATTTAGTATTGTCTTCACTACCAAAAGCAATAATATTAACAACATTAATAATAGCAATACCTCAGCATAGTTGTCCTTCTTGCGAGTGACACGCCCAATGAAACGCTCACCGGGGAGTGCACGGTCACACATGACAACGAACCCAGTGTCTGCCACCTTGCACAAACCCTTCCCTTTGAAACCAAGTGACTCGCACACCAGCTCCAACGTCTGGCCTCGCTTCGGGAAGTATGACTTGTTGGGCTTACTGGGCTGTTGTTGGACCTGGACCTGGACCTGAGCCGAGTCTTCGGGGAGTGAGGCCTGGGAAGATAGTGAGGAACGGAGAGTTCGGAGAAAGGGGCGCGTGGTGGTGGTAGTGGTCAGGTGCCTGAGCATGAGGCCGTGGCTTGGCATAGTCGCCATTTTAGTTTTGGGGACTCTCGGAGGGAAGTGATTAAGAAACAAGCAAGATGGTGTGTTTTTTGGTTTGGGATAGAAGGGTAGTTTGGTCATTAAGGAAAGTCCAAAGTACACTTTGAGAGGCAAACAGAACACCCATTCCAAATAACAATAAATATCAAAAAATTTAGTTAGTTGTCACGTTTTAAAACAATACTAAAAACTAGCATTTCGAGTGTCTAAAACTCGAGTTCCAAGATAAAACTCGAGTTTTTAAGTCTTGATTTGTAAGCGGATGGGTCTGATGTGGAAAAAAATCCACGTGGAATTCGAGTTTTAAAGACTTAAGTTCCATAAATTGCAGAAAAACGCTGCTATAGGGCTTTAAAACGTCACTATAGGGCTTAAAAACGCCACTATAGGGCTCACTGAACCTGGTATGGGATGATCACACTTATAAAAAAAAATTTGCAAGAAAACGCCGCTATAGGGCTTTAAAATGTCACTATAGGACTTAAAAACGCCACTATAGAGCTCCCTGTATGGGGAAATTTTTTTTACATAGAACTCGAGTCTTAAAGACTCGAGATCTATGTGGCATTTTCAGTCCAAGTCATCCAGCCAAACACTCGCAAAACGAGTCTTTAGGACTCGAGTTTTAATATGGATCTCGAGTTTCTAAAACTCGAGATGCTATTTTTCTTAAAACTTTGAAACGTTGCCTAACTTACTACATAGTTGCCCCTCACACTGCTAGTCTGCCCATTCCCCCAAGGCAAACATGTTAGAACACCCTTTCCAAATAACGTTGGATTTCTAACAATTTTGTTAGTTGCCCGGTTTTGAAAGTATGTGTGAAACTAGCATCTCGAGTTTTAAAAACTCGAGATTTAATTATAACTCGAGTTCGCTATTTTTGTGATACCCTTACGTGGACAAATTTTCCATATGGAGCCACGTAGAAATCGAGTTTTTAAGACTCGAAATCTGCACACCATTACCCAAAACACAAAACCACAGCACTTTCAAATGGCTCATTACAAAATCCTCAAAAGTTCAAACACGGAAACACAATCACCCTTTCACTCCGCCCTCTCAAACTCACTCTCAAACTCACTCACTCACTCACTCACTCTCAAGCAATCATAGCCTAGTGCTGAAGCAAAATCCTAGCCCACTGTCACGAAGGTAGTCACTCTCAAGCAATCGTAGCCCACTGTCACGAAGGTAGTCACTCTCAAGCAATCGTAGCCCATTGTCAACGCCATTCGTAGCCCATCGTGCCGAAGGTACTCTCTCTTTCTACTCAATACGTTGTCGTTTTTGCTTCTTAGATTCCTCTGTCTCTCTCTCTCTTTCTCCAATTTTAGATTTTGGAATTTCATGATGTGACCTAGGGTTTTTTGTTTTTCAATTTTGGATCTGTTTGGTTTTTTTTTCTTTTTTTTTTTTCTTTTTTTTTTTTTTTGGTGTTCTAAGAATATGGTTATGTGTTGGCAATGACATTAGTTTTTATGTGATTGTTAGAATTGAAAAAAAAAAAAAAAAGTGTTATTTCAAGGAAACCCAAGTACCCATTTTTGGATTTGATTCAAAAATGGCATTTTGGAACTTTGATTCACTTTTGAGGCAAACATTGTTGATGTTTGATGGTCTTTCATGGTATGGAAATGCAGTTTAAAATGTAAAGAACAGTGGAGCAAAACTTTTTTAGATTATTGGTATGGTTGCAGTTTCATGTCTTTTGCTGATCTGTTCCTGGACTGGGATATAAGCAACAATTTTGAGCCATGCTGCTATGCTTATTTCCTATTGTTAAACTAGTTGATTAATAGAAGCTTGTTGTGAAACTTGTTGTTAGATTAATTAATTTATAGAAACTTGTTGCAAAACCTATTGTTAGAAAATAGAATAATTAATAGATACTAAACTGTGTTAAGGATGGTTTTTCGTCTTTCAATTTCGGATCTTTTTGGGTTTTGGTGATTCATGTTTGGTTTCCGAGAAAACTACTGATGACAATACCACTGGCTGAAAGTTAGCTGTAAAATCCAGATAATATTATTGTTGAGGGCATCATTGAGTAAGGCACAAAAAGACATGGTTTACATGTCTAATTTTTTTTTGATAAAATGTGTGTAATTGTTATTGTCTAGGTCTGAATAATGAATAAATTGAAGTCTAATTACGCAGGTGCCTAGGTTTGCCGACAAACAAAACTCCAAAATTGTGATTTTGAAAGCTAGCCATATAAGTATATAACCACTACAGTTTTAAAAGAAAAAAAAAAAAAAAAAAAAGGTATTTGCAATTAGTTTTCAAAGTAGTTTTAGACTTTTAGTACTCTGTCCCTTCAATTGAAGGGCTCAATCTTTTGGGGGAAAATTCAAAAACATATAATTATTGAAGTAGAAGTGTTTGAGATATGGGCCCAAAAGCTTGCTGTATTATATTGTGGTCCTAAACCAGGTAAAAGGACCTATGGTTCTTTCCTGTCAGATTTATTTTTGTACAATTTTGTGAGGTCCTTACTCCCAAGCAAAGGGCCACCTTTTGATGATGGAACTCCAAATCAAAGAGGTCTGAGCAGGCCACAAATCTTAGGACTTGTTTTGGACTTAATTAGATTTTTTAATAGGCCCATTTTTCTACCAATCAACCCACTTGAAGTCCGTGTATTATTTTTAATATTTTACATATATGACGATTGATAAAACACTCCTGAATCAATGAAAGTGGATTTTACACTCATGGTCCATGGGAAAAGATCAATGAAAGTGGATTTTAGCTTCTATTTTCCCGGATCGGGGTAATTTTTACTGGAGACACTTTGTCAACTTATCGTGTGGAAAGCTTTTTGAAGGAACCCCTAAACAGGTAATCTTGGCTTGCATTCCTAGTCATGCCCTGTTCCAGAGATTTGATATCTATAAACTGCGCTTTTACTATGACATCTATCCTTTATGACTATATATTTAAAAGTTGAAGAATAGATGTTTTAGATTTGTCTGTTAATAAAGTTGAACAAGAGGTAACTAATCTGTCATGCAATAGGGTATTGATTACAGTTGAAAGTAAAATCATGGTCTTTACATCTTATCCATTTAGCTTTGCTTAGAATATTTATGTTTTCTTTTTCGTTTCTAAAATTTAAATATTTGAATGTAAAATTTTCTGTTACTGTACTATTATATATATATATATATATATATATATATAAAGTGGAAAATGCATTTGATGTGGTGTGAGCTTCACAAATATATAACTGAACGTTTTACATGTCATGAGAAAGAAATATTTAAAATTTATGTTGTCAGATATTGAAATGCTGAAGTTGTTTGGTTGTATTGCTAAAATATGTTCTTTTTGACAATTTAAATGTCATTTTAATCTTGTATATATATATAATTTTGAAGGTGATGGAATGAAAATATATGTAGTCTTATCAGACATTGGCTCAGAAAAATTGGGGTTTTCATAACCATTTTAGTTGTCTATACTCTACATTGCATTGCATAACTTGAACCGTCTTGCTCTTTTCTTATCTTTGGTAGTCTTCCTTGGCAAATTAAAGCTGCAACTCAAGACCCAATAGTAACCACTAACCTTAATTAATCAATTACTATACATATTTACGCATCTCTTATTTTTTTATATGCATATTTTATGTTTATTTTAAGTTTCCAAAATAAATAACAACTATCAAAATCTTTAAAAACATATATAAAATCAAGGGGATTGCTTTTTCCTTTTTTTATTTTATTTATAATAAAAATATTTTTTCCTCCCAACACAATGAGGACATGCATGCAAAAGTGTCCCTGGCATGTCTGACATAGATACACCAGGGATTTTAGGGTGTCCATGCTTCTTAGAGAAAAACTCACGATGAACATTTGAACTTCTTAGTAGCAGTTAGTTTGACTAAGTGAGATCAGTTTATTTTCCTTGAATGTCTTTAGTTTTCTGAATGCATTCATGTGGTTCTCTAATTATGCAAATTGATAATTCTAGTAGCGAAAATCCTTGAAAACTCGAGGAAAATTGGAACCCATTGGAGAGTTCTCTTTCTCCAGGCACTTGATTCTTTTCTTTCTTCACCCTTGCAAAGGTGGCTTCCTTTGAGTAGAAGCTGACTCGTTCAAAATCCTTGCACTGCTGCACATATCCCAATTTCCTAGATTTTAGGCTTAAAAAAAAAAGTGAAGCAAAGTGTGAGGAAGTTCACCAAAAAGGATATAATACCTAGAAGGCAAATCCAATGCTAAGGAATGTTCTTAATTAAAAGAACCATTGTACAAGCCCCAGATGGTTGCTGCCATGTGATGAGTTAGGCTAGTGGTTTTAGAAAAATAGTGAAGAGTAATAGTTTTTTTAATTCATCCTTTTTCTTTTCTCTGCTATGCAAGCAATAGAAGGAGTTTCATAAGTACAAGTAACCCAACCTGTGAAAAGCAATGCCCAAGCATCAAGCTTTAAGAATGTACCACTAGGCCCTGGCCCACCCAACTGGTTATTATCTGAGTTGGACTGTCTCAGTTAAATTAGTACGCGGATGCTTAAAAGTATTCAGATTCAGGGAAACACGACTTGAGCACTTACGGAAATAGTTGAAGCAGCTCAAAGAAGTATCAAGCTTGGACTCTGTCCACTGAGAATATCTAACAACTAGACTTGACTTCAAGACTAGACCATGCAACTACTCCTACCATCCTTTCCAGGTTGACAAATTGACCCAACTTACTAGATCCAAGTGAGTGAGAGCCACACGTTAGTAGGCATTTATTCAGCCAAAGCAGCCATCACTTCACCTTCACAAACAAAATCCGCTTTCTGAAAACTTTATCAAGGTCCAAACAATCCAAAAAACACACGACGCCCATTATTCATATAGTAGACATGAGTTCAATTTTTTGACAAGGGGCTAACATGAAAAAACATTGGAGGGACAAGAAAGTGGCGCAGGACAAAATTAAAACTGATGCAACACCAAAATTAAAGAGCAGAAAAATAAAATAAACTAGGACCCACACCTAGGCAATTTGTCCAAAACTCTAACAATTAACTCTGATTACTCAAGAAAATGATAAAACAATATTGAACCCTAGGCTCCTTTAAAAGAGTTCCAAACTTATTATCTTAGGCTGTGTTTGGTTCCCGTAAAATATTTTCCGGAAATGTTATTTTCAGAAAAGGAAAATATTTTCAAATGTTTGGTTGCATTATGAAAATTGTTGTAGAAAATATTTTCATGTGTTTGGTTCTATTCTGAAAATACTATTTTCCTACAAATTTTTCACATTTTCTCAGCTATTTTCTCAGCATCCAAACAAATTTTATTATAGAAAATTTCAAAATCACAGCCAAATCCCAATCCACAGAACAAATCACAGCCAAATACCCATCACTTGCAACCACCAACAACAACCCACAACCACCGAAATTTATACCCACCACCGAAACAACACCACACACCATCGAAACTCCAATTCAACCCACGACAGCAAACTCCGGCAATCAAAAGCCACAACCGATGGCAAGCAAGCAAAACCCACCACCACACAACAGGAAAACCACCAAAACACCACCACCCACACCACCACAACAACAACAAAAATCAAAATCACACAGAAATCAAAATCGCACAAAGAGAGAGATCGGTTCGTGGGTTTCCGGCGAAGTCGAAGGCTCTGGGTCGCCAGCAAAGTCGAAGGCTCGTGGGTCGAAGGCTCTGGGTTCGTGGCGTGATCTGGGCTCTGGGTTCGGCGGCGAAGTCGAAGATTGGTTCGTGGGTTTGTGGCGCGAAGGCTCTGGGTCGCCGGCGAAGTCGAAGGCTCGTGGTCACTGGCGATGGGCTCTCTCTTCTTCCTCTCTCTCTCTCTCTCTCTCTTTCTCTCTCTCTCTCTCTCTCTTTGCGCGCGAGCACGATCTCACTCTCACTTTCTCTCTCTCTCTCTCTCTCTGTTTTTCGAAAAATGAGATTTGAAGGTAAAATAAAAACGGAAATGATTTTACACCCAACACACGGTCAAACTGAAAAGCATTTTCGGAAAATGTATTTTTCATGTGCAACTAAACACTCGCATTTACAGAAAAGCATTTTCGGAAACCATTTTCACCCAAAACAAACGCACCCTTAATAGGAAAAGAAAATAACTATGTTGGTTGGCAAGTGCCTTCCACCAAAAGTGACAAGTTGCGGATTCGAGTTTGGAGATAAGTCTCTCCAAAAAAAGGGAGGAAGTTTCTAACCAATCATGAATCACCTCTCTAAGACCCCACAAAATGCAAGCTTTGTGCATTGGGTACAAGGAAAAGAAATAACCAAGAAAATGAATTAAATTCCTAAACTAAGAAAGAAAAAGAAAATAACAATTACAAAAATAAAAAAAATTCTTGATTAAGCCTTAGGCTTAACTAATAGGTTCCATCCATAAGACCAATGAGCTTTCCCCTTGCACCAAAAATTAGAAGGAAAAAAAGAAAAAGAAAAAGAAGAGGATTAAGATCTTAAAAACTCCATAGAATTTTTGTAATCATATCCATTCATATAATTCGATTTCAGTGCAAAATATGCTGCTGGTTTATAAGTTTTAGCCCATTAGCAATTTTAGTCCTTAAAACTAAAAGTGATTACATTTAGTTCTTAACAATTTATAGTGATCGGTTCTATCCCTTTAGAAAGATAAAGTGTCTGCCAAAAAGAAAGATAAAGTGATATTTTTCAGTAAATAAAGTGATATTATTAGTAACTACCAAATTGAAAATGATCATATAAGTCCACCATTCGAACTCAGAGAAAAGTAATCTAATCACCGCTTGCCACATGTCTAAATTGTGTCGAAATGTGTGACTTTTTGACATCCCCCCCCCCCAAACACCAATCTTCTTATAACAAAAAATTCATTAATGAAATTTAGTATAATGTTTTACTTGATTCAAACATTTAAAATCATTGATTGAATTAGTTATCTCAACCAAAATTATGGCAAAATATAATCTAACAATAAAATATTTACAACATTGATTACAAACATCACTCACCTTTTTAAAGACTCCACTTAATGTGTCATCCTTCAATATTGAAGTTGAGCTAATTTTCCTCTCTTCGGCCTTGCTAGGGTTAGTGTTAATTAATAAGTTGAAACAGCTTCGTAAGTATATTTTCCATATAAAAATCGAAAGGATCTAATTTTCAAATTTATAAGTAAAACCTCTTGGAATAGGTAAAACTCTTTCGATTAAAAGTGCATTGCGCAAGAATCAAATCGACCATTTGTATGATTTTTTGATAAAAAGAAATCACAAAAAGGGTATGTTGCTGACATTTTTTGAAACGATTAAAAATCACCGAAGTAATGTCTAAACCTAATGATTCAAAGAAACGATAAAGAATCCTGGGACAAGGAAATACCACTTTCAGTTGTCTCAATAAATAGATTCTAATTAAGAATCAAAATAGATTCTAAAGACAAAAAAAGGTGCGTGGTTAGAGATCGCTCAATAAACGAAATACCTAAAGTAAAGGGTTTCCTTGGGTTATTAGTGAGTTATCCAACTTGAGTTATGAGGATGCGAATACAAATGATTTTATTTTCTTTTTCGGATAAGAATAAGGAATAATAAAAAGTACTTAACTCATATTTAATTGATTTGATTATTTTATGGATCCATTTGACATTACTAATTAAAAATTTCAAATTCGATCCATAGACATAATTTCGAATTTTCTTGAGCCGTATGAGGAGAAAACCTCTTATACGTTTCTAGGGGGGGTATTATTCATCTACATCTATCCCAATGGGTGGTTTATCGAATCGTTGCAATTGATGCTCGATGCCGAAGAGAAGGAAGAGCTCTTCGAAAAGTGGGCTTTTATGATCCGCTAAAGAATCAAACCTATTTAAATGTTCCTGCTATTCTATATTTCC
This sequence comes from Notholithocarpus densiflorus, assembly GCA_030021035.2. Lineage (NCBI taxonomy): Eukaryota > Viridiplantae > Streptophyta > Magnoliopsida > Fagales > Fagaceae > Notholithocarpus > Notholithocarpus densiflorus. Next base: position 35,343 of record JARYZH020000617.1, read on the forward strand.
TTGAAAGGGACACTCAACCTACGGGAACTGTTCATGATATTTCGAAGAAGGCGGGAGTTTTTATGGAACTTTGCCTTAATCAACAGATTAAATTCAATTAATGAATAGAACAAAAGGGGGGGGGGGGAGTATATAAAAGGCTATACAAAGTTATATAAGCCCCCTCTTTTGTTCTATTCATACCTATTTATTATTACTACCAAAAAATGTCTGCTACTAAAAAATGTCGTCTTCTATAACGACAAAAATTTATTTTTATTTTAGTGATAGAACCATATTTCTTTTGCCTTACAATAAATAGATAAAGAATATAATATTAGAATATGAAAATTGATAGTAAAATTGGATCAATAGAAGAATAACAAATAATTTAAAATAAATGGATCTATAGAATTATAAAAATAAGCTTTTTTATGAAAAAGAATAAGCTTTTTCTAATTTTTTAAAAATATTATATAATTATGTTATGTCTTTTTCTCTCTATACTCTATAGCACCTACATATACTATAAATATAATTAAATCAAAATCAGATTAACTTTTTGTACACGCCTAAATTTTAAAGGCTAGATAAGCTTCTTATTTTCTTTTCTTTTCTTTTTTTTTTTTTTTGAGAGAAAAATAAGCTTCTTCCTGAACAATTTTAGTAGTTTTTTACAAATAAAAATATCATGATCAGTAACCTCCATCAAACTTATGTTCACAATACTTACATTTCAAAAAAAAGCTCGTTTGTACAAAAGAAAAAAAAAGTGAGATTTAAAAAAAATAAAAAAATGACAAAAAAGAAAAAGAAAATAACTCGAGTGTTTGAAACTCGAGATTCTCAAAAAAATATTTGAACAAGAACTCGAGCATTTAATTCTCGAGATCAAAAAAGCTCAATGCTCTGTTTAGGCCGAGAGATTGCTCTGTTTTGCTTTGTTTTTTCCAGTGGAACTTGAGTTTCATAGACTCGAGTTCCACTGAAATTTTTTTTTTTTTTTTTTTTTTTGTTTTGCTCTGTTTTGCTCTGCTCATTCCTCAAACCAGAAACTGGGAAATTTTTTTGCTGTTGGAAAATTTTTTTTTTTTCCTGGACATACAGGCAAACCAGAAACTGAAATGTGTGCATGCACCTGCTGAGAAACAGAGATAGAGAAGCTGAGAATGTAATCCATAAACACTCATTGAAAGGCAGAGAAACTGAGAATGTAAATGCACTTAAATTACATCAAAAGGCATTCTCAATAGGCACCAACTATAGAAACTGTTACGCTCTCTGCATAAACATAGTTTTACAATGCAAATGCACTTACATCGCAGCGAAAGGCATTCTTAATATATCAACATTCTAAACATGTCCAACCACACTTAATTTGCAGTTCTAACCATACTACTCAAATCACAATCTTCATAGAGGTACATTGGATAGAGAATTACAAGTACATTAAACAAAAACCAAAAAGTTCACATAGAGCCAATACAACGTAGTCACTTTTCCTAAGATCGGCGGTCCGCACGACAAAAACGTCGTCCATAGAAGCATGCCTGAAAAACGTAGAGTAATCACGTTAGGAGACAAGATAGTAAACATTAGGTAAACATTGAATGAACAACAATTATTTAACCGATGCATAACTTTTTGCCATCTACCTACCTAGTGTGGAACATGACCGCTTGTGGAAGCGCCACGGGACTACAGACATTTTCTGCGGTTATGCCCAGAAGCATGACACAGTCCACATGTCTGCTTGGGTTGACTCTCTATCAAATTTGCGTCCTCCTTCTGCCATCCCGGTTCTCGATCCTTATTCCTCACTCCATCCATCTCATTCCTTATTCTTGATTTCACTGATCGACCTTTGGCCCGCAACAATGCTGGATTAGGCAACCACTTTGGCCCCATGGGATCCCTCCACAATGACTGTGACTTAATAACCACAAATGCATGCTCATAAGTGTTAAGGGCATTGTTCAAACCATAACATGGGTGAATATATGTGGTTGAATCAATATGTAAATGGTCACATACTCTAATTGCATGTGAACACGGAATCCCTATGTTTTTCCATTTCTCACAACTACATGTTCTTTCCCGTAACCGAACTTCATAACTGTGGTTTCCCCCTCCTGCGCTACACATGTTGAGTTGGGTAACTACTTAAAATATCAGCTCTTCATTGCTAAATGGCTTGAAATAGTGTTTCTCAGATTTACACTTATTTCCATCCCACGTGGATAAGGCATATTCACTCAATTTCTTACCCTCTGATAACTCATAATGGTATTCTTTGTGCTGGTCGTGGAAATATTCAACAAGTTTATTCCAAGTGAACTCAAACAACGCGGCAATAGAAAGGCCTTGTGCACCTTTCAATACACCATTGAAGCACTCTGATATATTGGTTGTCATTGCCCCAAAACGTCTCCCACCATCATGTGACTGGGTCCACATATCCATAGACTCGCTTATTAGGTATGTGTATGGAAGATAATCTTGATTCTTTTCCTTGCCATCCTTCCCCGTCACCTTCTTCTTATTCCTAATGGCCTCAATTTCCACCTCCTTAATGGACTCTATTATGGTATCAAATTTAACTATCTGACTAGCATATCCCGCTTTCAACGCCGCTAACTTTAGAGTCAAGTTCTGAAAATGGGTATTGAAGTTGCTAACAACATGTCGAAGGAAATATCTATGAAATACTCGTGTTCTTCCATCATCCCCTCTAGGCCAGTTTGCAATAGCGTTTTTGATACCGAGATGTCGGTCAGAAATTATGCAAATGCCTTCGTCAAGTATCACGTGGCCAATCGTTTCTCTGAGGCACTGTAAAAACCACCTCCAACTGGACCCTGACTCATAATCCACAACAGTAAAGGCGAGAGGGAATACTTTGTTGTCAGCATTGGTTGCCATTGCCACCAACAACTTTCCCTGATATTTACCATACAAATGGGTCCCATCAATACTAATAACCGGCTTGCAATATTTGAATCATGATATGCATGGACTGAAAGACCAAAACACATAATGCAACAATACAGTGTCATCTTCATCGGTGGGTGTGATACGATAGAACACCTGGGTAGTCAAATCCTGATCAATATATGCCATTAGCAACTTTTGCAACATTTGGTAAGACTCTTCCCAATTCCCAAACATCTTCGCAATCGCCTTTTGTTTCGCATCCCATACCTTGTAGTAAGAAGGCTTATGGCCATTATATTTCGTCTCTATCATAGATCTAAGATGCTTAACTAGAGTAGTGTGATCCTCACATAACTTCTTATGGATGTTTGATGCAATAAAATTACAACTCATCATTCTACCATCATTTCGCATCCCAATCGGTATACACATGTGAGGACCCACATACACGGTGACCATCCAAGTATTGTGGAGATTAGGCTTCATAATTGCGCAGACATACCACTTTCATGACTCATGCACGCATTTCGCACAAAGTTTTTTCGTCGTCAACCTACTGATTATAAAATATTTGTTTTCCTTGAGGGCACAAATTGTTAATACGCGCTTCACCTCCACTTTATTGGTAAAAGTCAACCCTTTACACAAATTCATCCCCTCTCTCCAAGTAGACACAAATGACATCTCAATATGTGAAGGATCAACCATATTTTCCCAAGTATTTGCAGAGAATGACAACGCAGGAGGTGCGTAGGCAGGGATTGTGTTCGTAATGTTTTGGACACTAATAACATTGTCTGCATCAGGTTCACTACCGTCCAATGTCTCATCGTTATCAATGTCCCTCTCAAAGTCCTCAAAGTCCCGAAAGTCCCCTCTGTCAATCATGTCTTCATACTCATTTCTATCGGCAAAATCTTCACCGTTAATGGCAATATTCTCATCAACATAGTCGTCATCATCATCGTCATCATCATTGTTAACAGCAGTAGTCTCATCAACATAGTCGTCGTCATCATCATCATCATCATCATCACCATCGGCATGAACATCATCATCCTCTACATGTGTAGAATACTTATATTAAGCATCCAGAACCGTAACCTGTAAACTTGTGGTTGTTTGTTAAATATCCTCTTGCCAGACTGCACGCGGCTCCAACTGTATGTACAATTCAATGTTAGTTACTTCAGGTATTCTCTCCAACTTGTCAAATATGATCTTTACATGTTTGTCTGTTTCTATCGCCATATACTTGTAATTAATTCGGTGCTTCAGGATTTCATTTGGCATACGATAAGTAATTTGTATGTTGTGCACAGCAGGATTCTCACACAACTCTTCCATGACAATCTTCTTCAATTCGTCAAGGGTCTTCAACCTACGATCAATTTGGGTATAATAGGTCTTTATACCTGGCCCTTCAAATGGCAATCCCTTGTTCGCATTGGCATTCTTAAGCGAACCACCGTGGTATAGGATTATATCAATTTCAGCCATTGTAAACCTGTTAAAGTCAAGTTACTATATTAGTTAAATCACATAGTCGTAAAGTGGGGGAAAAAAAGTAATGTGATCTTAAGGCTGAACATATTCAAGCCAGATTATAGAGTGCCCCATTGCCCATTAATATCTAAAGGCCAAGATGTAAACCTTCTAATCCTAGTGGATGGAAAGACGGAATTATCTATTACTCCATTGTGTGGTGGCCTATAATGCCTAAAAGGGTTTTGAAAGAACTAGATGGGTAGAGGAGCATGATTACATACCCATTCATTACATTCATTCACTACTTATTTCATACCCAAAACAATGATGAATAAAGTCAAAAAAACTTGTAAGATCATGATAAAAATAAAAGCCTAGAAATGATAGATAAAATTTTGATAACAAAAACCATGCAAATAAATACTCAAAAAATTAACACTAACAAAACAAAGTTCTATAATTCACAATATTGGTAAATTAACTAAGTTATGTTAACTATCTACAAAATAAATAGTCAAACTCTTTAACCCATACCCATAAACAACTAATACCCAACTACAATGACAATCAAATTATGCAAACCCTTACCTGAGATATGAATTTGTTGAGAGGGAAGAGCAGTGAGAGAGGCAGTGTGGTGAGTGAGAGTGAGAGGCAATGTGGTGTGAGAGTTATGGGTGAGTGAGAGTTAGTGAGGCTGAGAGACTTAGTGAGGATGCTTTGTTTTTGGGTGAGAAGGCTGTGTATCAGGCTATCTGTGTTTATAGCACTTGTGTTATGCATGTGTTATTATATACGGGTTGAGTGTTATGCGTGTGAGTTTTTATTATTTTCCCCAGTGGAACTCGAGTCTATAAGACTCGAGTTCTATGCAAATTTTAATTAAATATTGTGAGTTCATATCACGTTTTTCCCTAAGAAAATCGAGTCTTAAATACTCGATTTTTATTTTGTACAAAACGAGTCTTTAAGACTCGAGATCTAGGTGGCATTTTTTGTCCAACTCAGCCAGTACAAAGCGAGCACAAAGCGAGTCTCTGAGACTCGAGTTTTAATGTCGATCTCGAGTTTCTAAAACTCGAGATGCTACTTTCCAATATTCTTTCAAACGTTGCCTAACTTACTATATAGAAGCCCTTCACACTGCTAGTCTGCACATTCCCTTAAACATGTTAGTAAACATTCTCAGGGGGTGTTTGGTAAAGTAATTTGAGAATTGTTGTTAGGAGTTTTTTGAAATACGTGTGGGTGAAAAAGTGTGTAATGTTGTTTAAAATGTGAAAATGTGAGTTTGAACTCACTCACCAAACAAGCCTTCAATAGTTTAAAAACAATTTGACATATTTATATAAAAAATGAAACATTTTTCAATAGTTTAAAAACAATTTGCATATTTATAAAAAGTGAAACATTTTAATAATTTAACAACAATTTTCATATTCTTCAAGTGAAATATATTTAATAATTTAAAAAAAAAACTATTTTCTAGAGTTTAAAAATGAAAAAAAAACTTTCTATAAAATATAGAGACAAAAATTATGTTTTAGCCTTTTATTTGGATAAAATATTATTTTGGTTCTTAAATTTTAGCAAAAATTTTCTTTTCATTCCTAAACTTTAAAAAAAAAATTATCCCTAAATTTTGTAAAGAGATTTTCTTTTTCTTCAATATATTAGAGTTAAAAAAAATAGAATGAAAGAAATATTTTTTTAATAGTTTAGAGATAAAAAAAAAAAAAAAAAGTTTAAGGACATAAATTGAAACATTTTCAATAATTTAGGTTTTTAGGGATAAAAAAATAAACTTTTAGTAAAATTTAATATATATATATATATATATATATTAAACTTGAGAAAAATGTAATACTATGTGAGTGTTTGGATAGAAATTATCATCCTGCGTCTGCATTTTTTTTTTTTTTTTTGACCAGCGCCTCTTGCATTGTTCATGAGACATGAACAGTGCATTAAGGCAAATGAACAGTGTTTTGTAAGTGTGAACAGTAACGGAAAATTATTTTTTTATTATTTTCAGCAAAATAAACGGTATCTAAACACACCTTATATATCCATTAAAAAAAGTGATATTATAAATTGACAAAAATTGTGAGTTTCTGTTAGTTTAACTAGTAAAATTTCTCATGGTTAAATAAGAGATCTGGGGTTCAAATGTTTATTCCCAGCCTACACCAAAAAGCAAAAACCAATAATATTTTGGTCTGATACTAAAGAGTTATCATAAGGAGCGAACGATAAATTATAAAACCATCTCAAAAAAAAAATTGACAAAAATTATACCATAAGATTAATTTGGTTGCTTGTTGGCCCATAAAGGCCCATAATGTCATTCATTCATATTCAACGTTTTGGACAATTGGGCTTCTAGGCTCTAGCCTCCTTTCTCATCAAACTCAGACAAAAACGACAGCGTATCATTCCATCCATCTCATCCCCCAAATCTGAACCCAACATTAATCTGTGCTCACTTCTCAGCCGTTGGATCACATCTCTTGCCCACCTTATATATAACACACTTCCCCCAAAACACAAAACCCTAACCCTAATCTCTCACGCTGTGTGTGCTCGCCGGCGATTCCATCAGAGAAAGAAGAATAAGAAAAGCACTAAGAAGACTCATCCATGGGTAAAAAAATATCTCAACCCCTCTCTGAATTTCTCTTTATTGTATAATATTTGCTTAGATTTGGGTTCGATAATGGAGTAATTGAAATGGGTGTGTGAGCAGGTAAAGTTCACGGATCGTTGGCACGTGCCGGAAAGGTGAGAGGTCAGACACCAAAGGTGGCTAAGCAAGACAAGAAGAAGAAGCCACGTGGCCGTGCCCACAAGCGCATGCAGTACAATCGCCGCTTCGTCACCGCCGGTCTGTTTATCACTCTCTCTCTCTCTCTTACTTTTATTAAGGATTTGAGTTAAACCCATTATGTTTTATGTAACGTTTTACTAGAAATATGATGTCTTTTTGTTAGTTAGTTAAGTAGTTTTACAAATTAAACATGGTTTGTGTTCTGCACAATGTTCATATTTATGTTTTAGGGATTAAACCTAGTTTTAGGAGATTATGAAATGTAATTTGATGTCTTTTGTTAGTTAGATGTTTAATTTTACTTATTTAGTTGATGATTGTAAGTGTGAGTTTCTAGAGATTAAACATGGGTGTCATGTAAGAATAGTCTTAGGAGATCATGAAATGTCATTTGAACTTTTATATTATCAGTAGAAATGGCATTGGTGAATGCTGAATATGTATTTACAATGTGCCATCCGGTTCCATTTGATATATGGTCAGTATAATTATAACTGAAATGGATGTTCTGAATTTGAGCCATGTTATGTCATGCCATGTGGAGAGTTTGATAGGATTGAATGGCGGGGAAGAACATAAATGACGAAGTTTTGCATAAGTTGGTGGTTGATGTAATGAATTTATGGAATACCCTTAAAACACTAGAGTAATGCATTTCTCTCTGTGGGTTCATAAGTCATGACTCCGTGCCGGTAAGATGATTATTGAAATGCCACTGCAAAAAGTGTCTCCCAACCTATAGTCATCTTTAGGATCATGCACAATACATTCATACAAGCAGTGTAGCGTATGTGGTTTTTCAACTATCAAAGAAGCACCAAGTCCTAACAGAATTTTACCGATTAAAAAATGTGATACCCACCCTACAGATTGCATTGATCCGGCTCTTGTTACGTGAATTATAGACCAATCTTTAGTCTTATGGAATTACTTAATATCATCTAACTTGCTTTTTGTTGACGTTTCTATATCTAACTAGTCTGTTGCCAATTTTTCTGGGTTTAGAATTCTAGGCTTATAACATGTAGGTTTTAAGTGGGTCAGTTTATGTGAATAATGGATGGCTAAGGGTGGTTCACTATACGTTTGCTTCCATATCTTTAAATTTACATCATTGAGTACATGATTACTTTACCTCTAAATAAATACTACCTTATTTCGACTGTTATTACAAGTACTAATCAAAGCTATTATATCAAACGCATATTATATTTATTCGACCATTATCGTGATTCTTAGACTTTGGCTTTAATGGTTTGATAGGCTTAAGAATACGTCGGTAGCCATTGGACCACGTGGCCCAATGTTGAGTTTCGGAGGCAACTCCCTGAAAAGAACCCGAGCCTAGTAAGGTCATCCTTCCAACGGACCACACATGGCTGGGCATCCGAAAAAGGCACCCGAACAAATATGTGCTTGAAAATCATTCAATTTCCCTCACATGTATAGATATATTGTCAATTTTGGTAGTTTTATAAATTTAATATCTATATTTAGGTTTTAATTAATTATTAAATTAATTATGACGTCATCACGGTTCGACCCCGGTTCGACCTCAAAAACCTTGAACCTCTCCCTTTTACAGTTCAATGAACAGTCCGGGTCTGAAAACCTTGATAAAGAGTGCTATAATGTATGCAACGAATGTTTTTTCGCCTGCAACTGTGTTCCAGGTGCCTCAACAGGAACCTATGTTAACAGGATGGACATTGTAATATGTACCAATGCATAAATAAGACGAAAACAAAATACGACGTAATTGTATGTTGTTACACTATACCTTAAAATTAACAGCCTATTAGCCTATATCACTTGCTGGTAATATTAAAGTCTGTAATTAGGATCACAATGGTGTGAAAATAATCTGAGTGTTCTATAATTTTTTTTATATAGTAAAATTAAGCCAAGATACTAATGTGTTTCTCTCTTTAGTGTTAACGGGACAAAAGTTGATTTCACGTCTCTTATTTGACAATAAAAGCCTTTAGCAATTGAGCAAGCTAGAGAAATACATTCTCAATATTCATGAATTTCCCTTTTACTCAAAACTAGTCTATAACCCGTGCATACGCACGGTACAATTAAAAAAATTTACAATTATACACATATATAGATTCAAATTATACTCTCTCTCTTTTATTTTTATATTTTAATTTCTTTTGGATATACACATGAGTTTACTCTTTTTTTTTTCTTTTTTTTTTATTGATTTTTTGATGATTTATTTATATTAAACCCTTCGTCTTTTGCACCTCATTAACTCATCTAGAACAAAAATTTTTTTTAAAAAAAAAAACTTAAATAGGACACGTGTTGCAAAAATTAAACAATCGGGTTGTTTATGAACAATTTAAGCTTGGCTTGAGAAAATATTATTTTATTTTGTTTGTTTAGCAAAGAAACCAAGTTTAGGCTCGAATTTCAAACAAGTAAAGCTTGCAAATATTAATGTGTTCGTAAATAAGCTTGTGAACAAGAGACTCGATTTGAGTATATATAATATTCTATGTTTTATAGTTGTACTTGTGTAAAAAAATATTCTTATATAGACTTATGATTAGACTGTGTTTAATTTATTGATAATATTAAAATAAATTCATTGTAAAAAAGAATAATATATTCGTTTTAACAATCCAAGGTTGAAGATTTTTTATTTATTTATAAATTCATAAAAATAAAATCATTTTATGTAATTAACTCAAAAATATAATTTCACTTACAATTTAGTAATTAATTATTAGCATAAATTTGTGAAAGGGTAAAATTTTTTAGTAATTGTTTTACTATGGTCATTTTGCTATACTCCATATTTTTTTTAGTGGGTACGGTACACACTCGAATCGAAACCGTTAATTAGTGTTATTTTAATTGTGACCGTGGATTTAAGTTTAGTGTGAAACCTGTTTCCTTCTCTTAAAAAGAGCTCAGATTGCTTCTTCTTCTCCCATGTCCGTCAACTTCACTTCACCGCTAAGGGTTTTTTAAGGGATCAACTCGTTTTGATTTTGTTTAAGGTAAGATTCAAACAAAACCCTAATTTCTCTGTCATTGTTTTGTGCCCCTTTTTCTTTTATGATTTTTGAGAAATTTTTGGAATTTTGCTCTTAAATTTCATTTCACTATAACGTTGACAGATTTCTGTGCTGGTGAGGTACCAATTTTGTTCTTTCATATAAATGGCACAAAAAGTGCTTGTTGAAATGCTTCTTAGGGATTCAATTTTTCCAAAACTTGTGGCTTTGTGTTCTGCTCATCAAGGGTGTGGGTTCTTGTTAGTGTGGTGTTGAAATTTTATTTGTTTTTTATTGGTTAGCAGAGGAAAAAGGCAACACCTATGTATAATGTATTTAAGGTGGAAGGGTTTTTATAAAGAAATAAATTTTTTTCTTTTATGTCCTAGGGAGGACACGGGTATAGAGTTGCTATTTCTTTGTTTCTATTTCATTTATTTTATATGTGGTGTACATCTAAGTTGTAATTTTGTAGCTGTTGCAACATCTCGAAATCAAATTTTGAATTTTGTTTTGAGTGTTTTCTAGTTTAAGAGTTTTAGAGTTTGAGAGCTTTTGTGTTGCATTTTGGCTAGTATAGAATTGGGTCTTTTGTACTTTTGCTTGCTATTTGCATCTCAGGTTGTTTCTGGTGTTTGTGCTAATAAAATTTAAGAGATTGTAGATCAAACTAACGGAATTTTTAGAAACATCCTGTTATTTTATATTGACATGTTGAATCAGTCAATAGCATTTTTGGATGGCTAACTAGAATGAAACGGACTACTACTTTTTATGCTAGTGCTTACTCAATGGCAAGATTTATTTATTTTTATTTTTTTATGACTGTCTCACTAGGTAAATTTAATTGCTCATGTCATAGACATGCTCATGTCCAATTTCAAGGCACACATTACCTCTCTCCCTTTTTTTTTTCTTGATAAAAGAAAAAACCTCACTGCAATATAGCACTTTGAAGTGATGTGAATGTGATTATCAACTTGAGACCAGGCTTAAGTCGATTCACTGGGACTTTTGCAGCAACTTGTCCCTAGTCACTCCAATGCATTGCCCATATGCCTGCTTGAGTCTTGATATTCTGTTATTTGGGTAAATATTGGTGCAAACCGATTGTTGCACACAACTATACACACACTTCTTGCACTGAAATCATGACAATTATGTGCTACAACTGGTATGAAATAAGCATTGCCCATATTATTTACTCTTCTTTTCTTCACCAATCTATGGAAGTACCTGTTTTATAGGGTTTTGACTTAAATTAGCACAATCCTATTTACTAAGCAAATAGCACAATTTTTACATTCCATCCATTGATGAGACCGGCTGAATCAACCCCAAAAATTGGAACTGTTGCTGTTTCAATCAATCCGACCATTTCACATGCCACTGAACTGAGTTCATATATCCCCTGCATCTCAGTATCATTCTGCTGATTGAACTTCAATGCCTTAGAATCGCTGTCCTCCATATCCTGAAATGAGTCTCTCATAATAAGCTGCAAAGAATGAATTGCATTAATTTCTGAAACCTCCCAAGGCAAGCAAATAGGCAAAATAGCCAACAACCCCACCAACAAATTCCCTCACGCCTTAAACCATTGCACTTCTTATTCTTCTTTACTCACCAGATCCTAGGACTTTTTCTCTCCCAATTTAGACCAATAGTCTGAGAGGAGGTCAAAAGGTAAAGCTAAAGCTATAGCTAGATAGCTCTATACTATACTTCTTTGGATTTCTATTGTGGTGCTTGCTTTGCTTGCTTTACCTCTAATTATAACATTGCCACTCCATCCCATGTGTGTTGTTGCAATGAAAATTTGCATAGTGTGTAAATATATGAGTTCCAAGGTCAGGCTGCTACTCGCTTGGTCTTTGAGAGACTTGATTAAAGTGGTGGACAAAAAGACACCCATATTTCTGATGGAAAAATACATGTTTGTATTGCATACTAAACATACGCAGCGGAAAATTAACGGATCTACTTCATTCGCAATTGATAACATGTACTATGTAAATTTCAGAATATAAGAATAAGAGAGTGTACCTTGGTGTGGTGAATTTCAAAACAAAGATTACAAGTTCTTAAGAACACTTTTAATCTTCACTCCAATTCCACTAACGCCCAAGATGTGTGGTCTCTCAATCAGTTTCTATGAATGTGTTCAAGGGAGAATTCAAGAGTGTCCAACACTCACATAAAAACCATTTCATGTCCTTAAAATTCTGTATGTTTCTCTCCTTATAACTGATTATTTAATTGAGCTAGCCTTTTGGGCTTTTCCAATTGGGCTTTAGCATGTGGCTTGGAGTGGGACCAAAATGGAACAAATAAGACACTAGCTCCAATGGGCCTTGGGCTTTTCTGTCAACTCTTGACAAGTCCAAAGTTACCATTAATTATATTTAATACCACTATATAAATATAATTGCACTCTAGGCCTTATTAATAAATTATATTCTAAGACTTTATTGTACTTGCAACCCCTTCATAAAATATTCGTAGTAATACAAAGTCATTAATGTAGACTGTCACTTTGTAGATTACTACATCTTAATCCTTGAGTACCCGGTTTAATCCTTTTAAGTTATTCCACATTCCTACTGAGAGGGGTTTAAAGGGGGAATCCAGATTCTCCTGACATCTGATTCTCTGGCGTGATTTGCAACCAAACATGAGAATCTTTAAACATTCCTAAGAATCCTAAAATATTACCCCGAACCAAACGCCACAAAAATGAAAACTCTAGAGAAGAGGGAAAAAACAGAGAGAGGGTCGACTCTTCATTAGCTTATGTATATATTTAAATTTCAAACTCTTTATGTTTATGCAAAGCTCTTCATGTGTATCTGTACATAACAACCCTATAAATGAGATAATTCTAAATTCAAGAGCCTTAACCATAGTATTGTATGGCAACACAATAACAATTTGTTTTCAACTTTTACACAAGGCCAGCACAACACGTAGTCGACTAAGTCTCACTGAGAAAATTGGAGGTGCTTATTCTGATCTGCCATTTTTTTTCTACAATTTTTTTTATAAATTATTTGGCTACTAATTATGTTGTTTTCAAAGTGGTTCCGTTGTTGAAGAAAATGGAACAATCACCGCCTATTGTGGTGATGGTACAAAGACGAAACAACTTTTGATCTTCACTCCTTTTTTTTTTTTTTTGGCCTATATTACAGATATCCACTTTTGGTTCAGCATTTGGAGAGAGACATCAAAGAGGCAGAGGTTTGGAAGGCCTATAGTAATATTTTGTTTGCCCCATGCCGCCATCTATGCCTTTCATAGTTTTACACTTTTACTCCTACATCCTAACATTTTCTTTTATTATACAAACTAACCTCAATTCACAAGGAAATGCTTGAAATCATTATTACCCCTTTTGTTTTCTAGGCTGCTGGATAACTCTTTGTTTGTTTGTTTGTTTGTTTTTATTTATTTTTGGGTTTAAAGTTGAAATGGATATCTACTGTGTTACCAATTTGTTAATGTTGCAGCTAAGAATTTGACTTAGTTTGCAATTCACCAAAGTTAATGTTGCAGCTCTAGAGCATTTTCCATTGTTATATTTCAAATAAATATATTATTGTAATGGGTTGACAAATTTTTTTCAATATATTGCTGAAAAAGTGGTAGAACTCTTTGTATATTTAAAGGATGCGTTTATTCACACTCTCTGTTGCATTAACATTTTTATTTGAGACTCCAAAGACAAACTCGAAAGGAGGAGTAAAAGAAGTAGTCATTGTTAATCTTTTTTGAGTGAAGACTGAAGAAATCTAATCTTCTTGGAGTGAAGAAGTCTATGGAGTAAGATCCATCGGCTTTGATTTTTTTTTTTTTTTTTTTGTGTTTCTTTTATTTTGGAATAAATAGATTCGTATAGTAGCAACTTTATGTTTATCTTATTTTTGTATACATAGATCTGTATAGTAGTGAAAGATTGATGAAATATAAGTTAGGTCTCACATTTGTTATTCAAATATTAACAATAGCAACAATATTATTAGTAATCAATATTTTTTCAAGAATATAATAATAATAATAATTTAATAATCCTACAAAAATATTGACACAATTATTCAATTTTTCCTTTTCAATTATAGTTCAATGTTCCGTGCGTAAGCACGGGTTACAAGCTAGTTAACATTAATAGGCCCCAAATTAGTTTCCAATTAACATTAATAGGCTCCAATCACTTCCATTTCAGACTTAATCAGTTCCAAATTTACCCCAATTAAAAAGATAATAACACAAATTACTCATTAAATAATTAATGTTTGATTATTTAATTAATCAAGTGTATGCAACCTTACTATAAGATGTAGTCTTAGCCAATTAAATTATGACACGTCATTAATCTTAAATTGATTATATTAGGACTCAATTTTTTTGTTGTTAATTTGTTTCTCTAATTTTTTTTTGATAATATTAAATATATAAAATTGTTCAAGATATTATTAGAAAAAAGAATTGTTCAATATGAATGTGTAAAGTTAATCGGTTAATATATTTAATATAATTAAAAAATTAGAATAACAAATCAATAAATAAAAAAGTGGTAGGGTGGCTCATGATTCAGTCCACTTTGGTCAAGTTTTTTCTAGTTTGGTCCATCTTGGTCTAATTCAGTTCATTCAGTCTACTTTGGTCCATTTCGATCTAATTCAATCCGATTCAGTTCACTTCAGTCTATTTAGGTATATTCAGTTCACTTCCATCCATTTCGATCTATTCGGTCCACTTCAGTTCATATCGGTCTATTTCAATCCAATTTGGTCTTCTTTGGTATATTTGGTCCAATCCGGTTCACTCTATTTTGGTCCTTTACGACGAAGAAAATTTATCAACACTGGTTAAGACACTGCTTAACACATACCAATTTTTTTGACAGATTTCACTTTTTTATTGGGCTTAGAAACACCAACTAGGTGAAACATCATAGAGAAAAAGGGCTCTGAACGAAGTTCGAATTCCTTGCTTCGCTCTCCGATCTGCCACTCCACCACCATAATTTCTCCTTTCGAAGCTAAGCCGAAACCAAACCCGACCCGAGTTGGTAGCTGAGACTGTGTGTCGTCATTGTGAAATGGGTAAATCAACATCCTCTCTTCTTTTTATATGCAATCGTTTGATTATTAGAGTAAGCCTTCCATTTCGTGCTTTTACTTCTCATTATTGTTCTACTATTAGAGAAAATGCGAAAACCCCATATCACAATCGGAATCAGTTGTTGAAATCTATGAGAGATCACTGCAAATCTGGAACCTTTAAGAATCTTGATCATGCCTTAGGCCTGTTTGATACAATGCTTCACATGCACCCTTTGCCTTCCATTGTCGATTTTAATCACATGTTTGGTTCCATTGCAAGAATGAAGCATTACTCCGTAGTCGTTACTCTAATTCAACGAATGGAATCATTCGGAATCTCTCCCAGTGTTTCTACTCTCAATGTTTTGATTAATTGCTACAGCCATTTGAACCGGGTCGATTTTGGATTCTCTGTCTTAGCAAAAATTTTGAAACTTGGCTATCGGCCAGACTCTATAACTCTAACCACTCTTGTCAAAGGCCTCTGTCTTCAAGGTAATATTTCTGGAGCTGTGAGTTTGGTAGAGGAAATGGAAAAGAAAGGGTATGAGCCTAATGTGATTACTTGTGGAACAATAGTAAACGGTCTGTGTAAGGTTGGCCAGACTGGTGTGGCTATTAGGTTGCTCAGGAAGCTTGAAAAATGGAATTTTGAACAAAATGTGGTGCTCTATAACACGGTCATTGACAGTTTATGTAAGGACAAATTGGTAACTGAGGCTTTGAACCTTTTATCTGAAATGATGAGTAAAGGCATTCAGCCAAACGTTATCACTTACAATTGCTTAATTCAAGGACTATGCAATTTTGGCCGGTGGAGGGAGGCTGCTACCTTGTTGAATGAGATGGGACAAAGGAAGATCATGCCAAATGTGCGAACCTTCAACATACTAGTGGACACACTTTGCAAGGAAGGGATGTTGACTGAGGCAAAAGAAGTTTTTGATGTGATGATTCAAAGAGGCATTGATCCTAACATAGTCTCGTACAATTCTTTGATTGATGGTTATTGTTTGCAAAACAGAATAAATGAGGCAGTTAAGACGTTTAATATGATGGTTGAGAAGGGTTGTTCTCCCGATGTGTTTAGCTATAGCATATTGATAAATGGATATTGCAAAAGTAAAAAAATTGATGAGGCAATGCGTCTCTTTCATGAAATGTCCAACAAGGGAATGATTCCTGATGTAGTGACTTATAACACTCTTATAGGTGGGTTTTGTCGAGTGGAGAGAGTCCAGGCTGCACTAGAGCTATTCAATACAATGCCAGCTTGTGGCCAACATCCAGATCTCCAAACCTATGCCATCTTGTTAGATGGCCTCTGTAAGAATAAACAAATTGGTGAGGCGATGACATTGTTTCAAGAGATGGAAGACAAAAGGCTGGTCCATGATATTGTGATATATAACATCTTGATTGATGGTTTCTGCAATGTTGGGGAACTTACGACTGCAAGAGAAATCTTTAGTGGTCTTCCTGCAAAAGGATTGCATCCTAATGTTCGGACTTACAATATAATGATCAAAGGATTTTGCAAGAACGGACTAGTTGATGAAGCGAGTGAGCTGCTTGAGAAAATGGATAGCAACGGTTGTTCACCTAACGAGCACACATATAACACATTAATCCAAGGGTTTTTGCAACATGGAGAGACATCAAAGGCAATGAAATATCTCAAAATGATGGTTGACAAGGGATTTTCAGCAAACGCAACAACTGCTGCCATGTTTATTGACTTGCTGTCGTCTAATCAAGTAGATGAAAATATTCAAGAGCTGCTTCCAAAGTTTGGGTGAAGGTTATTTCGTTTCTCAAGATCAAAGAAAACTTTTATATTTCAACCTATCACTAGTCATTATGTGAGTGGTATATTTGCTTTGAGTAAAATTCTATACTTTTTACGAGATGGTATTTCATTTCATTTATGTGCCCAAGCAAGTGAGCTTTTTGAGAAAATGGATGGGGACAATTGTTCACCTAATGATCGCACATACAACACAATCTTCCAAGGTTTACTGCAACACAGTGAGACGTCAAAGGCAATGGAACTTGTTAAGATAATGGTTAACAAGGGCTTCTCTGCAGATGCGACCACTGCAACCATGTTGGTTGACTTGCTATCATCTAGTCATGCTGATAAAAATATTCAAGAATTGCTTCAGAAGTTTGTGTGAAGGTTTTTTAGTTTATCAAGATCAATATCAGGGGCAACTTTCATATTTTTACTCATCACAACTCAATATGTAAGTGACGTGTATTGGCTTCATATAAATTCTATAATTTTTACAAGCTGATATATCTTTCCATTTATGTCCATAAGACTATTTGTTCCTTTAACAGTTTCATCTTTTGTTGCAATTTCATTGTGCACTCATTTTATTGCTTTAAACCTAATTTCACCAATATTGTTTTTCAAATTTTGGTTGATTGGCAGTTGCTTAGTGTTATCCTGTAAAGTGTGGCATTTTTGTAGTTATATGTCCATTGGCTACTCGAATTAATGTTTTTGAGACTCACATCTAGTGATTCCCTTCCAATGTTTATAGATTATCTTCTCTTATGTACATAGTATTGAGTTTTCTTTGTACTTTGTTTGCTGCTTTGTGTCCTTTTTGCATGAAGTAGTCCTTTTATTTTCCAAAAAAAAAAAAAATCTTTTTTAAAAAAAAAAGTCTAGCTGTTGCATGTTAAAATGTAATTCAATAAACTATATATTATGCTTAAACGTTATATATTATTCTCTATGATAAGGTGCAGTGAATACCTTACTCATATTTCTAAGCTGAACGTAGCCTACTTTCATAGAACCGATTTAGACCAGAGTAGCTTGAATAGCTTCTCAACTTAAGGAAGTTGCTTCTTTGTCCATCAACTAGAAGATAGGAAATTTAGATTTCATTCCGGTACAAAAGTAACATGATAGTTTGTTGATCATGAAATCCAGTGTCAATATCTTTTATGAATGTGGTAGATGCTTTAATGGAGCAGCAACAAGACCCCTACAAAAAAGAAAAAGAAACATGAAAACTGTTTTTTATTTGGCATGTAACAGAAAAGTGCTGACATTGGAGCTTGACTAGTGGTTGGAGAATATTCAATATGCTATGGTTGTTTTTTTGAAAAGTTAATGAGTTTTATCTCAAATGACACTTCCTCCTCCTTTAATTATGGGATGGAGGGTAAGGTCTTGGGTTCAAGATCCACGAGGTGTGTGTGTAACTTGTCAATAAAAACAGTTTGTTATTGTGAGGAACAGATTTGGCATTTTGTAATTTTAAAATTTAAGGAAGACTAGTTACTTAGTGAATAGCTTATTTACCTAGCAGTTTACTTGCCATTTAAGTAACCTCTTATGATTGTCTATGTAAGGGGCTCTAATATAATATTTCTGGTTTTGGAATTTTTTAGAAGAATTGCATGCAGCCTGACCTTTAGGTGTGATACTCAAGAATACTAATATATACTTGGTTCATAACTTCATATAGCTTCTTTCTCACTACAGCTAGCTTTACTATGTTCCAACCATCATTCCAAGCTAGCCTACCACAGACCGCTAGCTGTCCAAATCACATGTGACCATCCAGCTCGGACTTTATGTGCAAAAGACCCAATATTTATTTGCCAAATGGACGATTGTCGCGTATCACACAAAAAAAGGGTTCTGAATAGTTGTGAAATGAAAGTAGGGAAAAATGGAATTAGTTTGATGCTTTTATGAAATGATAGAAAGTTTATTTGCAATTGGTGATATTATGTGGAAAGGGGAGGAGGTTCCAGTTGAGCTTGAGCTCATTGGTAGGAGAATTGACAAGTCTTTGTAAGTTTTGGACTTACATCTAAATTTTGAGAAAAGATCTGTGATGTTTAAAGTCAGTGGACAAAATCTCTAAAAAAAAAATTCAAGTTACATGGGGCAAATCATGTAAAACAAAATTATTATTGAAAACAATCCCCTTTATCTCTTTTCTTGTTTAGAAACTCTTGATTGGAAAACCTGTGAATTCTGATGGGGTCATACTAGCAGTTAAAGGAAAACTCCAAAATTCTCACTACAGCTTTTTGAGTTGAAAAACTCGATGCTTGACTAGGAGAGGGGGGACCTTGGGTGTAGGAGCAGTGCTGGGTTTTATAATTCCAAAATTCCTTTCTATATGAAACACTTAGGGCCTATCTGGTAGTGTGTTGAAGAGCCTTCTAAAGAGCTTTTAAGTTGCAGAAGCTTTTTAACGTTCACTCCTCTGCTACTATTTCAGCTTTTTGGAATTTAAAAAAATAAAATAAAAAATTGAAAATGACACCCGATGGCCCTCCAATCTCTAATGTAAAGTTAATGTGATCTATCCTTATTCTAGAAAATGATAGTAATAGTATGAACTATGAAATCTTCAGATATTTCCTCTTCTGTAGACAATTGACTGAGGGAGGTTAAAACCAAACCATGTTTGGGGATAGTATTGAGTGAAAATGTTTAAGGTTGTGGAGGTTCAATAGTTAAAGAGAAATCTATTAATTTGT
>JARYZH020000617.1:75345-108475 GCA_030021035.2 Notholithocarpus densiflorus
ATGGTGGTTTTCCTGGGTCACTCCGATCTCGATCTTCTCTCTCTTTCTGTTTCTGGTTTTTTTTTTTTTTTTTTTCTCTGGGTTCTTCTCTTCTCTGATGTTCTGGGTGGTTCTTCTCTGATGTGTTGGTAGTTTATAAGGGTTATAAATCGAGTCTTAGGGACTTGATTTTCAGGTGGTCGCCACGTGGAAAAAATGCCACATCAGACCATGAAAACCGAGTCTCAAAGACTCGATTTATAGGCCAAAATCGAGTCTCTTAGACTCGAGATGCTAGTAAAAAATATAGTTTCGGAACCGGGCCTACTAACTAAATAGTTGAGAAATTATGGTTAATTACCCATTTTCGCCCCAAATTGGCCTGTTAACCTGCTCGATCGAGTTTGGAGAATAAAAGCTGAGCAATCCATAATTCTACTTCATCTTATCAAAAACTTCCGTAATTGACCCAAACTTAAGCAGCTTATAAGTCATAACCAATTAGTCTAGTATATAGTATCATCCCTATTGTAAAAGGTGATCAGTCTACAATCTAGTATATAAGTAGAGCAAGCCTAAGTGCAAGATATGATTCTAGGAATAAAGTCTCAATTTGTTGAATTTCGTTGTACGTGTTGAATATGCTCGCACAGATAAAAATTAAAAAGTTCCTCTAGGCAATGGAAATTCTTTAAGAAAAAGAGTTTAAAAAAAAAAAAAAATTTTCAATAGCTTGTCCCAAAGAGGATTAAAAATAGCTAGTTTTTTTTATTTTTTTATTTTTTTAATGTCTTTGTTTTAAAGTGACATTTTTGTCTTTAGATTTAAATTTGACATAATAAAACTTTTTTTAACGGATTTTTGAGAGACGCACGACGCACGAAAGAATCAAATATGTTAAGTCGGCTTTTGAGGCGTACCCGTTGCCATCTTGTAAGATCAACACAATTAGTCTATTACTTTTGAAGACAATTTGTGCTTAGTTGTACATATATACATAAGATAATTTTTTTAACTATCATACTTTTTTTTTAGAGAAATTATATTATTAGTCTCTGAAGTTTACTCTATGTGCGCAATTAGTCCCTTAAGTTTTTAAGATAAGCAATATAAGTCCTTCAGTTAACTCTTGCTAGTGGTGTTGCTTACATGACTAACGGAATAATGACCTGATATTTTTTTAAATGATGTGAAATTTATTTTTATTAAAAACTTACAAAATTAAATTTACATGAGAAACAAACTAGACCCAATCCAATTCAAATCTTTATCCTAACTCGGTACAAGAAAATCTCCTTTTGCAATTTGATTTATTCATCAATACAATATTTACAGTCACCAATAGCAACAGTAGTAGGCTTAGCGCTCTCTTGTAGCTCCAATGCATGTTCAAGGCCTACCTGCACTTCAACCATAGTGGGTCGATGTTTTTCATTGTATGGATTTAAAGGTAATTTCAACGTAATAAAACAACTCAATTCACACGATTCTTAACATCTTGAGCTGCATTAGATAATTACAAAAAATTAAGAAAAAGATTATTCATCCAACAAAGCTTAAAATAACAAAAATCTAAAAACTTATTTCCCAACAGCCAAATACTCAAAACCCAAATTCTTATTTCCCCTCACTTTCCCAGCAACCAAACAGAAAAACAAAAAAACAAAATACAAATTCCCCAAGATTTCAAGAACCCCACAGATCTACTACCCAACTTAATCCCCAAATCCAAACACCACAAATCAAAAGCACAAACAGAAACACAAATTCATAATCACAATTATACCTTTTGTTTAACAATGGGGCTCTTGTTGTCAAGGCACTTGAGTATAAACTCTGAGACCTCCTTCACAATACTCGCATGGGACAATCTGAGAAGCTTGCAGATATCTTCGAGCTTGTACACAGAAGTCACCTTGTCCTTGTCCGACATGGCACTATCGATCATTCTAGACCTCCAATACCTTGTCCTCGAGCCGAACGTTGACCCACCATGGGTGAAATGCAGGTAGGCCTTGAACATGCACTGGAGCTACAAGAGAGCGCAGAGGCTGTTACTGTTGCTACTGGTGACTGTGAATATTGTATTGATGAATAAATCAGATCGCAAATGGAGTTTTTTTGCACCGGGTTAGGATAAAGATTTGAATTGGAATGAGTCTAGTTTCTTTCTTATATGTAAATTTAATTTTGTAAGTTTTTAATAAAAAGAAATTTTACATAATTTAAAACAATGTCAGGTCATTATTCCGTTAGCCACGTAAGTAACACCACTCACAGAAGTTATCCGAAAGACTTATATTGCTTATCTTGAAAACTTGAGGGACTAATTGTGCTTACATGAAACTTGAGGGACCAACTGCGAACATAAAGTAAAGCTTTATTCATTATTATTATTATTATTATTTGCAGTTCTACAATCTACAAAAACCAAAAAAAAAAAAAAAAAAAAAAGCTTAAAATAAAGATCTCTCACCATATCCTGCAATTGAAAGTTCTTCACACATGGAAATATCTTATTTGTGACATTATTTTATAGGTTAAAATATGCCTAGCTACACCTCATTTTGTAATTTGATTGTGTTTTATTGACATCCTTTGTGCTTCCAACTTTCTAATCACACTTGTTATGGTATATTTATATATATATATATATATATTTTTTTTTTTTACAAAACACTTGTTATGGTATTTAACTGCATGTTCTAAATCAATTGTTTTCATACACTATCCTTTAAAATGATTAATGGATTGGAAATTAGTACAATGAGAATAGTTTGATAACATAAGGAGTTTGATTAAAATAAATAAATAAAAGAGCTGTTCTTGAGTGAGTGCATGCACCTCATCTCATGTGACTAGATTTCATTAATGATTTTAACAAAAATAGATGGAAATAATGGATATGAACAAACATAAGGAATGCGATCAGAAAAAATTTAATACCTATGAACTAGCTGTCAAAATCACGAATTAGTTACATGTTATCCTATTTTATAAGGAAGGGAACATGTACATGATCTGACTAAAGGCATGCTTATTATGAAATTATTATTCTAGTGGAGCTTAAAAGCTTCATATGTCCATCCCAAACCATCAACCTCAGGTTAGATTGGCAAATTAAAATTTGACAAAATAAATTCCTCAATTAAGTATACACCAAAATCATGAAACCCCTTGGTGGAAATTTTGAAGAATCCCCAATCTAAATCTCTAGATGAAATGAAAATTATAATGGTAATGCATCAGAGGTGATATGTCCAGTAAGACCTTGCAAGAGGGGTAGTAGTAATGATATGTGTTTACAATTTGAAAAGTTTCCAGCCGAAAGTGGAATTTTTTGTTTTATATTTTTTAATCATTATATATACTGACGTGGAATTATTTAATGTAAATTAAAATTTATTACTATTATTTTAATAGTCATGTTAGCTTTAAGTGTGCCAACTATACAAGTCGTGAGTCACGTAGGCATAAACCAAATAAGAAGTACCAAATTGACTGCTACTAAAATGTAATGACCAAATTGACTGTAATCTCAAATATAGGGACCAAAATGATATTTTCACCAAACTTTATGTAGATCCATTGACATAAACCAAAGTTACCAAACACAAAGAAATTTCTTAAAAACACAATCCCATATAGCATACAATGTTGTCAAATCCATTGTTGACATGTTCTTAGAAGTTTAGACTAGAGCATATTCAACAGCTTTTTCCCAATGACATAAGTTGTATAAGCATCGTGCACTGCATACTTGATCTGTTCTAGTGTGAAAAATTCAGCACTCCAGTCAGGGCATTCACTAATAATTGATTCCTTCATATCCATTCCAACTTCACATGCCAGCTCTGCTAGTCCATAATCTTTTATGTGGGCTTTCTTCAGACACTTGGAAGCAAAATAGCCAAGTTGAACAACTGTACTACATCTTAATCTTAAACTGAATAAGTTCATGTCAGCCATTTTGGTACTCAGAAAGCAAATAGTATTATCAGCCATAAGCACCCTGAGAGCCTCAGGAGGAACTTCTGCTATGCGTGAGCGAATGATTAGGCAACGAGTCCCAACGCAAAGAACCAACACGAACTTGGCGTTGTCAAGCTTAACATCAAGTCCTACAATACGACTTTCTAAAGCTTGTAACCAAGGCTCCAACTCATCTATCTTAATACCAACCATAGCTGGATCATCGACCACACTTGCCTTAACCTTTTCACCATGTATTTCAATTTTATATGTATCCATCTTTGCCAGGATAGATACTGGTATACAGTTTAACCTGAACATGTTGAACTAATTCAAGATAGTGCTCCTTGTTCTTATGAGAAAACTAATAGAAAAGCTCGGAAGCTTATGAATGAGGACGCAGAGAGAAAAAGAAACAATGTATGAAAGAGCTGTATTTGACCTGTGTATTTTAATTTGGTATTTCTGCAAAAGCTGAATATACATGAGAAGGCCTCAATATTTAGGCTTGAATAGTTGGTCTAGGAGGAAAAGGGATCCTTGATTGAGACTAAAATCAAGGGCAGATTTGTAGTCCTTGATTTGAGCTCAATCAAGGATATGGTCATAATAGTACTAGAATTAAGGATATACAGATGTGATATGATGTATACTAATTAACAAGGACCTTGACTTTGCTTGGAATTAATTGCATAAGTCCAGGTGAGTTTTTTTTTTTTTTTTCAATAGTTACAAGGGGCAAGGGGTGATTTAAACTGTGGAGGCATGGATGCGGTATCAACTAGCTAGTAAGTTACAAGGCTTATGACAAGTCTAGGCAAGTTTGATGGGATGTTATTACATGGTTGATCAATTGAATCCAAACCCTTATCATAAAATTTCCCATTAGAAATTACCAAATTGGAGAGCCTTTATTAACTAAGGGCAATGGAAATTGGAAAATCATGAGTTGCATCGCTAGCTAGAGTGGTGATTGATTATTCATGAATCATGATCATGACCTCTAGAACAGCTTGTTATATTTATTTTATTTACTTTTTAACTATTAGAACTTTTGCTGATTCTCCACACACACACACAAATAAATAAATAAATAAATAATTGTCTTCCTCCACTTCCCCTCTTTTTGGAAGCAACATTTGTAAATCTTAGGAAAATGTTTGGTTTAGTTTTGTACTTTAGCAACCTTTGCCCTATGATTTATCCCTTTTTTTTTTTTTTTTTTTTTTGAAGCCGATTAATCCCATTTGGTTTGAAAATATTATATTTAATATATATACTACTACTATTACTACTATTTAAGGGGCTTTCCCTATTTGGATTTCTCATTTTTTTAGTTTAAAAATGCCCTTACACTCCTATATTTAAGTAGAGATAAAACTAAAGAATAATTCGGTAAAACTGCAACTCTAACTCCCACTTGGCCTAAAAAATAAGATCACTCTCTTGTTAATTTTCAAATTACTTTATCTACTATAAATTAGATTCTCAAAATAAAAAATATATATATAAAATAAAAACACAGAGTTTTTTTTTTTGCTAAAAAAAAAGGTCTCATCGCACGCGCGAAGCGCTTGTGATGATGCTAGTGTGTGTGTGTATACGCACTATTAATAAGAGAATTCTCCTGTTTCGTCTTCAATTTATGGCGTACCAAAATATCCTCATACAAATTCTGAAAAACAGACCCTTTAGTTTAATTTTTTTTTCCTACAAAAAAGTAAAAAAAAAATTTAAAACAGTAATACTATCTTCTGAAATAACATACCCTTTAATTTAATTTTTTTTTCCTACAAAAAAGTAAAAAAATATTAAAACAGTAATACTATCTCACGTTTAAAAGGAAAAAAAAAAAAAACCGTTATTCTCACCATCCATTTGTATTCAAATGCCTAATTTCTATCAATATTTGTTATTTATTTGAATTCAAATACTTCAATTATCTTTATATAAAAATATATAAAATTACTTCTTCTAAAAAAACTACCTCACGTAAAAAGTAAAAAATACTCATTCTTATCCCGAAATTTCTATTTTTTTTTAATTCTTTAAAATATTCCAAAATTTTTGTTATCCAAATTCTATACAGTTATCACAAATCCTCATCCATCCACACTAACGTATATCATCTTTCTTTTGTTCAAATCCCAAATTTTTGTACTTATCACAATTCTTATCCCTATCAAGAAATTCAAATGTCCCATTAGGTTTCAACTTCTTACGATTCTCTATCTCATTTTTAAACATTATTTCACATTATCTTACCTCCTTCTTTAAAAAAAAAAATACACAGTTATTTATATATCACTTTTAAGCATTATAACATTAAACCAAAAATAAATAAATAAATAAATAAAAGCATTATTGTACGCACAAAGCACATGTGATAAGTCTAGTACTATTAATAAGAAGATTTCTTATTTCATCTTCAATTTTTGGCGTACCAAAATATCATCATACAAATTCTGAAATTACATACCCTTTAGTTTAATTTTTTTTTCCTACAAAAAAAGGTTAAAACAATAATACTATCTCACGTACAAAAAGAAAAAAAACTATTATTCTCACCACCCATTTATATTCAAATGTCTAATTCCTATCTATATTTGTTATCTATTTGAATTCAAATACTTCAATTATCTTCATAAAAAAAAAATACAAAATTACTTATTCCAAAAAAAAAAAAAAACTACCTTACGTAAAAACTACTCATTCTTATCCCGAAACTTCTATAGCTTTTTTCTTTTTAAATCTTTAAAACATTCCAAAATTTTTGTTATCCAAATTCTATATAGTTATCACAAATCCTCATCTATCCACGCTAATGTATATCATCTTTCTTTTGTTCAAATCTCAAAATTTTTTACTTATCACAATTCTTATCCCAATCAATAAATTCAAATGTCCCATTGGTTTCAACTTCTTATGGTTCTCTATCTCATTTTTAAATATTATTCCACATTAGCTTACCTCATTCTTTAAAAATAAATAAATAAATAAATACGCATAGTTATTTATATATCACTTTTAAGTATTATAACACTAAACCAAAAATAAATAAATAAATAAAAAGAGCATTATTGCACACGCAAAGCGCTTGTGATGAGTCTAGTGTGTGTGTGTGTACACTACTACTACTACTACTACTACTACTACTAATAAGAGGATTCCCTTGTTTCGTCTTCAATTTTTGGCGTACCAAAATATTCTTATACAAATTCTGAAATAACATACTCTATGGTTTTTTTTTTTCTTACCAAAAAAAAAAAAAAAAAAAAAGGTTAAAAGAGTAATACTATCTCACTTAAAAAAGGGGAAAAAAACCGTTATTCTCATTTATATTCAAATTTCTGATACCTATTTGAATTCATTATCTATTTGAATTTAAATACTTCAATTATGTTTATAGAAAAAATACAAAATTACTTTTTCAAAAAAAAAAAAACCCATTACCTCACTTAAAAACTACTCATTTTTATCCCCTATTTAAATACCACACGCATTGGTAAACAAATGTATTGTTATTTGAGTTTTTTTTTTTTTTTTTTTTTTTTTTTTTTTTTTTTTTTTTTAGAACAAAATATAACTTCAATATTTGCTATAAAATGAAGCATAAGAAATTAAATTCTTGCCATAATAAGATGTATAGCCTTTTTTCCAAAACCAAGGAAACGAAATTCTTACGAGGATAAGATTTCGCTTCATGATAATTGCTCTTTATTATCAAATTAAGACATCAATTGATTTATAAGTTACTTGGAGTTTGAACCTCATATCTCTTATTCAATGATAATAAACTTTACTAGTTCAACTAATAGGAACTCACATATATGATAAGATTTGAACCTATAATGTTTGCCCTAAAATGATTATTTTTTACCATAAAGCAAAAATAACAATTTTTTTTTTTTTTGGTAAATATCCTATACTAGATTTGATTCCAGATTCATTATGTAACAGCAAAAGACTTGATTTATTATGAAACTCATAGCTCTATAGATTTCTTTTTATAACATATTTCGTGAATGTTATCTATTATGATCAATTGTAATTTTCCTAGTTCCCACAAAGGTAGAAGATAGGAAAAGAAGAAAATATGTTCCCAAAGTTTATGGAATTATTTATGTTAGTTTAAAAAATATTAAGAATTGACTCTTAATGTGTTTAGTTGAACATGAATTTAAAGTGGTGAAAATCATTGAGCCCCACAAAGGAAAGGAAAGAGATAATATGACTTTATATGCTCATGAGTTGGACATTGGATTGGGCTTAGTCCAAATACTAATATTTTATTTAATTTTTTAGTCAATAAGTCTATGCATAACAGTTGTTCTTAAACAATGTATCTATTCACTAATGTATATATTGATAGTCCTTAATTCATGAAAACTTTTTTTTTTACTAAGAAACTTTCTCTGAGAGAATATATTTTTGTGCATAAACATAGAATCAAAAAGAGAGAAAGAGACATAATTTAGTTTGTTGAGCATGAATTTTATAGTGCTTCTTGTACGTGTTATTGATTATTTTATCCTGGAAGGCAGACATCCATGAATCTCTAAGCACTATTGAATGTGTGACGGGTGAAATCTGCTTTAAGGAAATTCTGTCAAACACAAGACTTGATCAGTTCTACATCATTCATTATCCACGCATTTGATCCGAGAATTATTTAATTATTGTATAATTTTCTATTTATATATTGAATTTAATCATGTTCTTATTTATAATTAGATTTGTGCATTGTTCTTGTTTACATAATCACAAAAATAGATTATTTTGAAATATATCCAACAAAAAATATATGGTTGCTCCCTAAACATGAGAATATATTATGTTGTTGCGTTGGTATGTGAAGAAAAACAAAGAAAAGAAAATAAGAGAGGAATACAGCAAACCCAACAGAGTTCAATAAGGCTCGGCCTAAGTTAGCCTAATGAACGAGTTGCTATTTGACATTTGCTCAATCTCAAATCCAGCCCAAGATGGCGTGTTTACTTCAACCTTGGACTATTGAGATATCTGTTAGAACCTTTAAAAATAAAAAAAAGAAATACAATACACAACATTTTCACATCAAATTTTGAATGATAAATGAATACTGGCTAGTAGTAGTGGATATAAAATTAATTTTAATGGTGAGTTCAAATTAAAATTAATAACAAACCCCAAGGGGTGTGGTGCATTGGTCAGGCATACTCTAGGACGAGCCGTGAAACCTAGATGTCTGGGGTTCCAACAGACATGCGTGCATTCACTCCCTTGGGGCCATCGAATTGGGGGAATTTAATTGCCCCTTGAATTACCCGAGGTGCACTTGCAGGAAACTCCTTGCCGAGGGCTTATGCAACCCCAAGAATAGTCGGGGCTTTGCTTTGGACACCTGGTGCCAATCAAAAATCAAAAATTAAAACTAATAATAACTTACCATCTAAGATTCGTTGTAAAAATGTTGTGAACATAGTACTTCGTTTCTAAAAAAATGTGCTAGGCAAGATATCTCAACAATCTTGTTAAACATAGATAAAGAGGAAACAAAACACAAGGATGTTTTTTTTTTCACCCCCTCTTTCTATAAGAAAGCACAAATAATCTTAAGGAAGAGAGAGAGAGAGAGAGAGAGAGAGAGAGAAAGAGAGAGAGAGAGAGAGAATTGGAGTTGAAGAAACTTGTATTCAACTAACTGAAATGAATCTGTACAAGTAATTGAGTCTATATACAAAACAGAGCATAAACAAAATATCCCAACTTATACGGGATCAGTTACAGCACGTGTCTAGGGTAGTTATTGCACGTGTGAAAGCATTCTAGCTACTTAAATACACAACTAAGCTACTTGTAGTTTTAGTCTACAGTACTTCAACAACTGACTATAGCTCTGTCGTTTAGCTCAGACTTCATCTCTTTTCTTCTTTCTTTTTTTGCTTCGTTTCTTTTCTTCCTTTCTGATCTGATTCTTTAGTTGAGCAACTTTGATATTATATCATGCAGGAGATTCAAGTTCTTATCAACACATGGAATTGATTTCCAAAATATTCAGCATTTTCCAAGTTGTGCTTAATAATTGCTGAGAAAAGTTTTTACCGAGTAACACATTTTGAAATTTGATATAGAATGTTTAACCTGACTATGCATAATGCTAAAGTAATTAGATTGTTTCATGGTCCAGTTGTGATGGTTTTACTAATTGCCCATGTCCTAGATATATTTACTTATTTAGTACAAGTTAAAAACTGAAAAAAAAAAAAAAAAAAAAAAACTGAAAATCAAGATGATCGACAATTTCATATATCTAAATAATGGGATCTTAATCCAAGCCAGTAAACATACATAATATCTAAGGGCAATGAAAACCTTCATTAATTAAAGGCAATGGAAAGTGAAAGTTTCATAGCTAGAATGGTGATTGGCATATGATTATATTTATCATTTCAATTTTTTTAATATTAGAACTAATGTTATCTTGGTAGAAAAAATATGGTTTTTAAAGTTTAGTTTTGGCATATATGTGTGAGTGTAACACTTGTGATGTGCCTTTCATCAACTGTTTAAGGCATAAAATGCTTGATCCCAATAATGTAAAGACTAACGAGCATAGGCAAAGGCAGTGGCAGACTTGATCTGTTCAGTGTTCAGTGATCAGTGACTTAATACCATGCACAATCCTAGTAAGCCAACAGTGTGGGCTTATCAAATGCGAACCTGCAAACCTCATGGGCCAATTGTTGTAATTTGAAGGTGGTATGGTACATATCTAGAGTTTTTTAATCTCTAGCTAACTTATCCAGCCTTACTGCACTTTCGTTCTGTGTTAAAAATGAGATGGAAAATATAAAGGATGGGCTACAACTAGAATTGAATTGAGTTGTTTAAACAATTCTGACTCAATTCGGGAAAATTTTGGTTATGTTCATTTCTTTTAGCAAACAGGCTAAGTTTAAACCTAAGTTAGACTTAACTATTAAACGAATAAAGCTCAAACATTAATAATATATTCATGAACAAGATCGTGGGTATGAGATTTGATTTGAGTGTATATAACATTATATATTTAATTATATGTATACATGTACTAATGTATACTCATATAGACTTAAGATCGGTTTGTATAAATTTGTAATCATAAGATTTCAAATTATAATTTATAATTTATTGATGATATAAACAGTCCAATATTTCAATTTTCAAGTAAAAATTATGTATAATTCTTAACAATTCAAGATTGATGATCTAATTTTTTTTATAAATTTAATTCTAACAATACAAGATTGATAAATCTAATTTGAAGCATAAATTTTTTTAAAACTAAAAAAAATTTAATCTTGTTGTTTACTATATATATTAAGAAAGAATATGTTGATCAAGTTTTCTCAACAAGGAAACAAGATAAACAATAAGAATTTGATTTGGCAATAAGTTTGAGCTCAATATATGTTCAAAATAAAATTATATGAACCAATCATAAACTTCTAATACTCAACTCGACTCATTAATTTATAGCCTTAAGATTAGTTGCTATACTTATGTTATGATCATATATAAGAACTTAATGTATAAAGAACATTTATGGCTTGTTTGGATTGAGGGGGAATAGAAACGACTAGAGTAGAGTTGGTTGGATATTAGACTAATTTTCAGTCAACTCTACTCTACTTCCCATTTCTCCCTTCTAAAATCCAAAGAGGTCATTAGTGTTTTGAAGTGGGATACTACTCTGATCCCGTCTAAAGACTCTAAACAAAGTCTTTCACCAGTCACCTCCTACTTTTTTTATTTTTATTTTTTTTTGGCCGTTAAAACAAAAGAAAAAAAGAACTTAAAAGTATAATGATGAGGACACTTAACTAATATTTATTTAATTTAATCGATGAAACCA
Organism: Notholithocarpus densiflorus; assembly: GCA_030021035.2. Lineage (NCBI taxonomy): Eukaryota > Viridiplantae > Streptophyta > Magnoliopsida > Fagales > Fagaceae > Notholithocarpus > Notholithocarpus densiflorus. Next base: position 87,173 of record JARYZH020000617.1, read on the forward strand.
ATTGCTAAAAAGAAAGCTTTTTTTTTTTTTTTTTTTGTCACTACATGAACAAACATCCGAGGCCACCAATTATGATAACTCCATCATGACTATATCTTTGCTATTACAAATTTTAAGTTATAATAAACCCAAAGTTGTATTTAAAAGATTGTTAAATGCTAGTGTACACCGGTTGTTACACAATTGTATACACACTTTCATTTTGCACTGAAATTGTGATTTTAAGTCACAATTTTAATTCAAAACTAATTCAATACAAAATAAAAGTGTGTATGGTTGTGTGCAACAACCATTGTAAAATTAACATCACTTTTAAAAGTTTTCACTAAGTCCCTAACAATAACATAGCGTGGGAAATCTTTCAAACTTTAGGGGTCCATGGCCCCCTGGCTCTACATGTGGCTATGCTATTGCATGGAAAGCTGGGTGTTGGTCACGCCTTAGTGCCTAGTTGCCTAGGTGATCCAATATTAAACTTGTTTTGGACCCCATTGCCATCATCATTCAGATGCATAAAGCTTGGATCTGGTTCCTTGTCTCTCAAACCTACATATCATATATATCCAATGAGAGCAATAATATTGTTCTCAGGGCCGGTTCTACCTTAGATGCAATTGTTGCAATTGCCTAAAGCCCCAAGTGAAATAACAAATAAGGCCCCTAAATTTAAACCAATAAAATTATCTCTTTATGTGTAAAAGTATTAATTAAGCTCCTAATATTAATTAATGCATATAAATAATTTTTTTATCAAATAAAAAACATAAATTTTTTTTAAAAAAAAATTGTGGGCTATATAGGAGAACTGATAATCTCTCATTTATATCAGAGAAAAAATAGAAAAATATCTCTTCGTGAGCTATGCTCTTGACGGTTCAATCTTTGTGTGGGGGTTTTAATTAGAGTGTACAACTCAGTCTCCCAAAACACAAACAAAAAAATATTTCTCTCTCTCAACAACTCAACAAAGAAAATCTAAAAACAAAAGACCCAAAAAAATAAATCTCAAACCTTAGACTTTTATACTCATTGCTAGAAACTTTGCCATTCTCTCCATTGAAATTCTCTGTAGCAGCTTGAAATTTGTTGTGATTTTGATCTTTCTCCCTTCAGGTTTGGCTCTAAAAAACCTTTCAGATTTGTGTTAAGCTCTCACTCTATTTCTTTTTTCTCCCAAAATTTTGTTTTCTCGTGGCAATGGTAGAAGACAAAACAGAAGCCACATATTGAAAAAGTAGCTTCACTTACTGTCAAGGTGTCATCCCTCACCCTTTTATTTCTAGTCATTATTTCTAGCTTCTCGTGGCAATGCTTTATTATTATTATTATTTTTTTCGTTTTTATTTCATCACATTAGCTAGGTGAATGCTGCTACAATTTTAGGATGTAGTGAACAATGAAGACTAGAGAGAGCCATTTTTTTTTTTTTTTTTGGGGTAAACATGGAATATATTAAGAGCTAAGAACCAGCCACAGGGGCCGCAGAGTTACAAACACGGTTACAAAATAGACCAGAGAGGTCTTGCATCAAAAGTTGAGACATCTCCACAGGCGGAGTGTCTAAATTTTTTCTTTTCATTTGTATCATTAATTGGAAATTTTGAATGTAAATTTGCTTATTTTTTTAGTTTTTTTTTTTTTTTAGAGAGTTTCAACCTATGGCGTCCGCTCATGATAATAGCTATTTATTATCAGACCAAGACACCAATCAGTTTTTGGTGTAGGCAGTGATTGAACTTCAGATCTCTTATTCAACTATCAGAGACTTTACCAGTTGAGCTAACTGGAACCCACTTTTTTTAGTCTTTGATAGTGGTTAAAAATACAATCATATATATATTCTGATACTCTAATAAATGGTTTAGATTTTTTGATAAAACAAGTTTTAAATTTCTTTAATCAATAATGAAAATTGCTTCAATTGACTTATTAAATAATATAAAAAGAGGCCCCATTGAACACTGTAGCCTTAGGCCACAAAATATCTCAAGCCAGCCCTGATTGTGAGTTTCCTTGTCAAGAAGCTAAGTCTTAATGTGCAAAGATTGGAAGAGTTAATTGGGGGGAACTAATGGTGATTGGTTGTTGGGGAGAGTGGGGAGAGGTTATTTTTGCAGAGAGATCGAGGTCAAAGAATTTCATTGTGATGTTTAGGTTTTAAGATCTTCTTATGAGGGGGGTTCTATCATTCAATCGGTTGTTATGTGGGCTTCTATTTTGGTGTTATAGGTCCCTTTACTGTCTTCTACAAACACATGTGAGTCACTAATCTTAAATTTTTATATATAATTAATGTAAGTTACGTTACTTAGCTATCCCTCCATATGTGTGTGTGCATATATAAATATATTGGTATATTAATTTATGCCTTTGCTAGCTGCTTGATGATGAGGATTTAAAAATTAAAAAAAAAAAAAAAAAACATTTTAGAGGTATCCTTTATCAATCTTGAAATTAACTATTTAATTTACTTCGGTGCTTTGGCATAGTTTTTCTCTCAATGCTCATGTACCTTGAGTTGGATATGATGGAAATAAAATTTTGAGTTTCGATATTCAGTGTTGCATCTCATGAGTATCAGCTCTATATAAAATATTTGAAGTAAAATGCGAACTTCAGCTTTCTTGATAAGTTCTGATACTCATACAATTTACCTTCTGAATTGCTTATAAAAAGGGATATCAAGAAGTGAAGTTTGTTCATTAAGCAATCATAGTAGAAATTTGCGCATGCATTTGGCCAGTTAGTCAATTGAACCAGTTCCAATGAATTTCTTAGCAAGCCATAACTGTGTTCTTTATTAATTTATTCCGTTAAGTCTCATTAGACTCTTACATTGGAAAGTAACTCAATGCTCATTTCTTAATTTCTCAATATATTTATCATTGCATTGAAGGAAATTGATTTATGTATATCACCAAAAGAAAAATAAATTTATCATTTCATTTCCTCTAATATTTGGAGGCTTTCCAACCTGGCCATTTTAGTATAAAGTTGAATTTTAAGATTCAAGTATAATGTCAAAAAACTTTACAAACTAACAAGAAATTTTATTAATTTTCTTTTCAAAGTATGATTTGATTGAAAATTCATGTGTAATGTTAAAAGACTTTACCGATTAAGTTAATATTCATTGTCTTTAAAATTTGGAAGCTCTCCATTAGTTGTTTCAATAAAAATAAGAGAACTCTGAGATTCAGGTATAACGTCAAGAAACTTTACCAATTATATAATAAGATATTTTACTGTCTTTATACAACTAATAAAACAACTTAGTGCCTTTGCAATAAATATACATGCACGGAAAGTAATTGAATTTCCGTTGCCACCAAACCACCAAACTCTCACTTATATAAGCTAACACAATGCAGCTAGTTCTTTCTCATCAAGTCTGGCTAGGGTGAAGGTTAGAAGCTAGAAAAAACCACTATGATTCCCATTTCTCTCCTATCCAAAATGTGCATGCATGTATGAAATAGAAATACGAGTTTATGTAAAGGCAAGTGTGGTGAACTGTGCTGTTCTAGTAGATGCTCATATTCATGAGCTAAGGTCTTCCTTTGAAAAGCCTTTGGTTGCACCTATTGTGGCATTTGATATCAAGTGCATACCCAATTGCAATGGTGCAATGTTATTGATCCTTTGTGTTGGAACTCGCTGCCTTATAGTTCAATTTTTCTACTTGGATTCATTTCCTGAATCCATCAAGAAATTTTTGAGTGATTCAAATGTGTGTTTTGTTGGCATTGGAGTTAAGGATAAGGTCAACAAAATACTACAATGGCCCCAGATGTTTGGTTGTAAGACTGGTGTGGAACTGGTCATTTGGCTGCTAGGGTTCTTAAGAAGCCTAATCTAGATTATATCAATAAGCCTAAATTATATCAATAAGAATTAGCTATAATTCTGTTTTTTCTTTTTTCTTTTTTCTTTTTTTACTTATGTTTACAAGAAAATTAGCTATAATTTTTTTTTTTTTTTTTGAGAATCAAAATTAGCTATACTTGTGTCAACGATTTCCTTATACTTGTTTTTTGATGAACTTCCTTATACTTGTTTTATACAAGAAAAATCCAACACTTACATTATTATTGTCAATGATTTGCTGAAACTTGATTTATTAGGGTGGGCACCTTAATTTCGACCAATATTTATTTTTTCGGATTCGTGCATACCCTGAGATCCTAAACAAACCGAATTATTCCCAAAATAAAGATCCCTCGTCTTGGAGTCATTGACTCACTGCTAGTCACTAAAAGTTTTACACGGAATTTTCCTAGTTGTGAGTCTTGTGAAAATATTTTATGGGTAAAATTTATATACTAAAGACGTGTTGGGAAAAAATTGGCCTTTCCCCTTTAAAAAAAAACAATCTAGCATTTTGCCCTCTTTCCCAAACTAATTAGGGAAATGCCCCTCTTTTAAAACTCGATTTTCTCAAAATCGAGTTAAGCCCTATAGTAGCGTTTTAAGGAGCCTATAGTGACATTTTAAAGACCTATAGTGGCGTTTTATAACTCGATCTCCATGAAGTCGAGTTATAGGTAAAAAAAAGAAAAAAAAATTGCATGTAACTCAACTTCATAGAGATCGAATTACAAAACACCACTATAGGTCTTTAAAACGTCACTATAGGCTCTTTTAAACGTCACTATAGGGCTCCATAAATATTTTTTTTTATAACTCGATTTTGAGAAAATCGAGTTTCAAAAGATGAGTATTTCTCTAATTAGTTTGAGAAATTGGGCAAAATGCTAGATTGGTTTTTTGAAATGGGCATTTGCCCATTTTCTCCAGACGTGTTGTTCATAAAATTTTCTAAATAAATTAAAACACATATTTAAATTTATTACTTGGCTAAAAAAAAAAACACATATTTATATCAACCAATAAAGTATGAAAAGTGTTACTTTCATACATTGGAAAAAATTGGCCTTTGCCCTTTTTAAAAAAACAATCCAGTATTTTACCATCTTTCCCAAACTAATTAGGAAAATGTCCCTCTTTTGAAACTCAATTTTCTTAAAATCAAGTTAAGCCCTTTAGTGGCGTTTTAAGGAGACTATAGTGACGTTTTAAGGACCTATAGTGGCATTTTGTAACTCGATCTCTATGAAGTCGAGTTATAGGTAAAAAAAAGAAAAAAAAATTGCATGTAACTCGACTTCATGGAGATCAAGTTACAAAACGCCACTATATGTGCTTAAAACGTCACTATAGGCTCCTTAAAACGCTACTATAGGGCTCCAGAATTTTTTTTTTTTTATAACTCGATTTTGAGAAAATCGAGTTTCAAAAGAGGGGCATTTCCTTAATTAGTTTGGGAAAGAGGGTAAAATGTTGAATTTTTTTTTTTAAAGGGGCATTTGTCCATTTTCTCCTCCATACATTATTCATTAAAATCATTAAAGGATCTAATGGAAATTAGTCAAATGAAATAAAAATAATCTAATACCATAAGAGGTTTAATAAAAAAGAGATTGTTGTGCTATATGGGTTCATATACTGATATACATGTTATGTGACTAATTCAATAATGAATGTTTAAGAAAGATAGGTGATTAGGTAAGTATTGTTACAGACTAATATTGTTGAGGATCTATAGCAAAATCTTAAAATATTTGGGATTAATGCTCAGTTATGATTGTAAAATATTTCTATTACAATTACAACTCAATCAATTTATACAAGTTCTCAGACATTATTATGTCTTGCAAGTCAGGAACACGCCATAAGTGCCTGTAAATAGTAACATAAGATGGAGATTCAAGAGTTTTCAAATGGATGATTTAAATCGCTTGATACAATCTGCAATGAAAAATCCAATAATTAATAAAGAATAAGAAATACATAGCTTGATATTTATTGTCATTAATTAAGCAGAAGAAATCAAGCAAACTAACCTGATTGAAGACAAACTGGGTTATATTCATGCATTACCCGAAGAGTTTTCAACCTAGACATGATTTTCAAATCTGGTAAATCATTGATCCGATAGATCAATCTCATCTAACAAACACTATCATGAGATTACGTCAATGAAAATTTTCTAGTGAAAAGAAAAGTCCAAGAGGGTCTATTTATAATCAAAATTGCTTATGAATCATTAATCTTGATAACTATAAAATGTATATTCCACATCAGCATGCCTCTCGCAAAAGTTGGCACGCAAACAAAGAATGGAGAATCAAAAATTGGATTTCTTAACATAAATGTAAGGCACATTTATACTATTTCCAAATAAAAACAATAATCTTTACCAAAAAATAAAAATAAAAACAATAACGAAATGGTTCCAACTATGCTACCAAGAATATTTCCAAAGGATTATCTTAGACAGAATTCTTACCAACATAAATGGCGTGCATTTAATTTTTAATCTTGCCATTATATGTATTGGTAACTTGAACTGTTTTCCTGGTATGAATTATTTTCAATAGAAATGAATTATGGGAAATTAAATTATTTCCAAAATAAGATCTATAGTGTTTTTTTATTCAAAAAAAAAACCAGAGAAATTGAATTCTTACCATAATAAGATAATTATAGATTATATATGTTAACTAGTATTAGAGCATATCACGTTTGAGTAATTCTTAGGTACTTCAGAAGTATGGTTCATAGTACTCCCTCCTCTTACATTCATAATAGAGTCCACTTATTACATTTGTAAAGTTGTGATTTTCAAATATGTATTCTGTTGGCTTTTATTCAGTGCCAAATTTGATTGTAATTTTATTCAATCTTTTGTACCATGTATTTGTTGTGGGAATTTATTGTAAGGGTTGTGTGATAGTAAGAGAGAGTGTGAAGACTCAAGCAATTGAAGCAAAAAAGGTTTTCGCGGGTATCTTGGGACTAAGCTTCCCGCGAGAAGATGCATGTGCCTTGCACATGACTGGAATGCGAAAAGTCAGGCCAGATGGAGACAACTGTGTCTCGCGAGTATCTCGCGGGTAAGGCCTTCCCGCGAGACACCTGCGAGACATTCTGTTCTACCAGACTGTACTATCTGATACACACTTTCTGCACCCACTCTATATATACCCACATTACCCACAAATGATAAGGAGAGCCTCTGAGAGAAAACCCTAGCAAAAACACTTGAAAGTTAGAAATTGTTCTACCAACAATTCTCTACACATTTGTTTATGGAATTTCCTCATCTCTTACCTCTCCATTTCCATATCATTGAGAGGTTGATAGCCCAAACACTTACCACACCCTTTCAGAGTGTCAAGTGATAATTTGGTGCTGCTGGGAAGCATTGGAAGAAGCCAAGGATGGCAGATGCAACATGAAGCTTGTTGCGGGATCCGGATAGCTAGACAAGACATGGTTCCGAGAAGCCTTGTTGGAGTAGGAGCTTGGAGGGCTTAGGTACATCGGGTAGATTAGGCTTGGAGGGTCTCTTGCTAACCCATGTATCCCAACTGATTGTCTAGTGGATCGATTATCGCTTGGAGGGCGGCGGAGAGGTTTTTCACCGAGTTCTTCGGTTTCCTCTTCGATAACACATCGGCGTGTTATCTGTGTTTGCATCTCTCTTCCCTACTCTTATTCATTTCATTTTACTGCTGTGTTGCTTTAAATATGGATTAAAGTAGCCCTCTTGCTTATACGCTTGTGTTTACACTATTCCGCACTTAGTATTAAGTTAGTGTAAAATCAACCAAGCCGTAACTTTGAATTGGGGGTCTAAACAGCTCTTGTGTTATTTAACACATTTTCGAGCTTTCAATTGGTATCAGAGCGGGGTACACTTATTATGGTTTAAATACCTAAGTGTGATCCTTGACCCCTTGTGTTTATTTGCCATGGATAGTGTTTTGTATGCCTCTATGCATGTTTTGGATGTTGATGAATGTAACATGCCACGTGTTTGTGAAAATGCCTCTATGAGTGATAATCCTCATGATTGTGATGCTATGTTACATGAATCCTTGGGTGTTGTTGATATTCCTAACATTAAACTCTTGAAGAAAAATGCTAAGAAGTTTCATAAGGATTTGAGCAAGTTATTTTGTGAAAATGATTATTAGATTGCTAAGCTCAATGAATCCAACAAATTAGTTGAGAAATATAAAAAACTTGCTGAAATTTCTTTTGAAAAGCTGAAAGAGTTTGAATGTTTGAATATGGACTTGGATGCTAAACTTGTTTTTTCTAACAAACTTGTTGATGATCTTAAATGTGAAAATGAATCTCTTAAGATGCATGCCAAGTGTTTGATTGCTGAACCTGTTGCTAAAAAGGAAGATATTATATGTTGCAATCATGTTGTGGTACCCGATTTTGTCCCTATTGTGAGTTCTACCTCTAAAGACAAATCGGTGTACATTCCTTCACATAAAAGAAACCAAAAAGTGGAGAGAAAGGCTCTTAAGCCTAAGCCTTTGTTTAGGTCCCATCCTAGGGAATTGAGTGGATCTAAGTTTGTTCCTACTTGCCACCATTGCGGTGTGATTAGTCATATAAGACCTCATTGCTCTAAGTTTCAAGCTCTTAAAAGAATTAAAAGAAAAGAGAAACTTAAACTTTTTGGAAGTTGTGATATAAAAGCTAAACCGGATTTTAGGGAAAATGGTAAGTTGTTGAAGAAAGTTTTTAATGTTCTTACCTTCTTGTCTATGTGCATCTCCGGTTCTCATTCTTCCAACCCTCGTCTCACTTCTCATGAGACACTCATTCCAAACAATCATTCCGTTTGGATGAGGAAGGGTTCCGGTTGAGCTTTTGCTCTTTTAGTCATTGATCTAATTCTTTCGATCTTTGTTGGACCCTTCATGCATTAGATGCTTCATTGTCATGCATTTGTGCATCTTGCATTTATTTGCATGCATTGCTTTTTGTTTAAAGCATGTGTTTCTTTTACAAGTTTTTTGTTTTATACTTGTTTTTGTTGATTTTCGTTTCTTGTTCTGTTTTTGAGTGTGTTCAAAAATTCAGAAACCCATAAAAAAAAATTGAAAAATCTTCAAAAAGTTTGATCGCTTGTTTTGTGTATTTCACATGTGAGTTTGGCCTAGTACCTTCATACTTATGGCGTAGTGCATTTACGAGCTTAACTTGTTTTGTATGCACATATATCTTTGTGGGATAAATCTTGAAATCTATGTGTGATTGTTGTAAATAGATCTTCAAGCTTGTCATGAATGACTGGTCAATAGTCTTGATGGTCTTGATACATGCATAGATTTGTGCCTATATCTCTTCCTACTTTATTTTATGTTTTTACATTAGAGCTCACCAAATGTAAATCTCAAAATGGAAAAGAGATTATGAGCTGCAAAAACTTGTCGCACATACTAGTATTTGACTAGGAAAAAGGGAAAGCGACTTTTGTATTTAAATGTATGGTGCCCAAAAAGCTAAAGGCTAGCTCTCATTGTTGAAATATCAAAAATTTCAAGCACCAATCTCAAAAAGAGATGTATTGTCCAAAAAGGATCGAATGTTATGATTTATGCAGAAGCCAAATGAAAAGCTTCTAAGTTTTGTAATCATTCTCTTGTGGGAGGTCATATATGCTCATTTCTATAATTGAGATAGTCCACTTGACTTAGTACTAGTTGTGTATGACTTGATTAAATTGATCATTGAAGCTTCACTCTGGTCTAAGGACTATTCCACACTTGACACTCACCCACAACACACAAGTCTTTGATTCAATGAATGCTTATCTCATCTGTGTGATTGTACATGTTCAAATGTGATGTGTATGCTCAAATACTTGATGATCAAACCCAAAAATATTTTTGAGTGTTTTATTTGTTTTTTAAAGTGATTTTATACTTTCGTGCTTGTAGTTTTTGTTTTAAATGCATTTTTGTGTTTTTCTTCAAAAATTGGTTCAGAGGTTGTTTCGCGAGAAGCTCACGACTTAGAGCTTCCCACGAAAAGTGCTTAAGGGAAATAAATTTTTTGACAGTTTACACAGAAACTTTTGCGACTGTCTCGCAACTATATCGCGACCAACAGCTTCTCGCGAAATGCTGTTTGGCCAAAATTGGATTTTTCCAAATTCAGACAGAAGCTATCGCGACTGTATCGTTATTGTCTCGTGACTTAAAGCTTCTCGCGAAAGTTTTTGTGCTTCAAAGGTCTTTCTCACGATTACCTCGTGACTGCGTCGCTACTGCCTAACCTGCGAAAAACGCATGTTTTCAGTTTTATATAGCAGATGTGACAGTTTTTCAAACACTTAGACATTTCCCTCGCACTAACTCTCTTCGAACCCTTTTCATCCCCAATCTCTATTTCATTCAAACCCCATCATTTTCAAGCAAAATCTCTGCAAAATCCTTTCAAGGTATGTGTTTCTTACACTACTTTCATCTTTTATTTTCGGATTATGTAGAATCTGTACTTAGGGTTTTGAAAATTGGGGATTTTCGAAAATTGGGTTGGGATTCTAAATTTTGTGAAATTTTTTTCAATTCTTTGATTGGGCTGAGTCCCATTTGGTGTTTGTGCATCTGTGTTGGCCCCTTGTGGCAGTTTGAGTATGTATTGAGGCATTTTTCCATATGTTCATGCATTTTCCATAAATGTTTTGCATTTTTGCATGCCATGTGTTTGATAGATTGTCTAAATGACATTTCTGTGTTATTTTGGACTCAACTGAGTTCCAATCTTTGGTTTTGGTCTTGTTTGATCATATGAATCATGTTTTGATCAATTTGTGTGTGTTTTTCACACTTTGTCCATTTTGTGCCTCAATGCCATGTCATGCACACACTAGGAACTCTCTAGGCACACCCCTCATGCATCTCAAGATGCACACACATGCATCAGCACATGCACCAGCACATGCACACACAGACACAATTACCTTTAGCATGCTGTTTGTCTTTATTTACTCTATTTTGAGTTGGTTATGCTCTGTTTTAGGTTGTTTTACCTATGTTTTGAACTAACATGTTTCTAATCATGCTTTGTGTTCTGTTTTGTGTTTGCACACTTGTTTCTTTTTTGTTCTTGTGTTCCTTCGCACAGATGGCTCCTACTAAGCATGTAGCCACCAAGAAACCATCTTCAAAACGTGCACGCACTGATTCTGATCATTTCAAGTCTGCTGATGCTGATATGAAGTATAATGACTGCTATAAGAATAAAACGATCATTATGGAAAGGGTCGTACAATTGGAATCCCTTGAGGGCACTTTCATCCCTGAGGTGTTCAAAGAAAGGACATGGACCAAGCTGTTGAACCCGGTTAGGTTTGTCTATTCAGAGATCATAAAGGAGTTTTTTTCCAATGCTGCTGTGGACGAAGATCGTATCGAGTGCTGGGTAAGGCACAAAGAATTTTTGATTACAAGGGAGATCGTCCAAGACTTTTTGGAGGTTCGTCCCCCTTCACAGCCAATTGCTGTGCAATATGAGGATAGATTAGGTTCTACTGATGAGATGATATAGTTACTTGGTGGCACACTGAAGAAATCATCCATGAACACAATACCATTTTCACCGGAGATGCGGACTTTGGCCTATGTGATGATTCACAACTTGTACCCGGTCACCAACCTCACTACATATTCAACCCCAAGGACAAGGTTTTTGTACGATCTTTTCACCCACAAGGAAATTGATATTTATGGACACATTCTCTACTTGTTGAAAAAGAGCATTATGAAGCAGAATTCAAGATCTATAATGCCCTTTCCCTCTCTCATTATGGGCCTCATTGCAAAGGAGCGCCTTAAAATTCCGAGTGGTCTGACAGTAGTTCAGAGAGACTATCCCATTGGTGCACACATAGTCACCAGGAGCACAGCCCACATCAAAGGCTCCAAAACAGGTGTTCATACGATACCACAGGATCGTGTTGCAGACGAGGGTGAAGATACAGAGGAAGAGATTGATAGATTCACTTCTGCTCCAGAAACATCAGCTCAGCCATCATCCTCAGCACCAACCCGGGGACCAAACAGACTCGATCGTCTTCTTGACAGAGTAGAGCAAATGTACACTATGCTAGATTCCCATATGCGGCACACAACAGACCAGTTTGCTTATGTCCAAGGTCAAATCACAGCCTTATCATCTCAGATCGATGATTTATCAGTCGACCATGGTTCAGACTCCGAGTCCGACCAGTTCTAGCCCTTTGGCCATTCCGGTCAAAAAGGGGGAGAAAATTTTGAGGGGAAGCTTGCACAGTGTTAGGGGGAGCATAGGTTTAGGCTTGGAAACATTGGTTTTATTGGTTATTGGTTTATTTGCTTTTGTAACCGCTGGTTCATATCTATGTTTTTACTGGTTTTTGTTTAAAACTTCAGTACACTTTGCTTTTAAATGTTTCAGTTTATATTCTGTATGTATTTGTGACTATCTCAATGCTTTTGTAGCCTTTTCTTTGTACTTGTAGATATTGCTAATATGTCTTGAGTACTTCACACTTGTACCCTAGTAGGATTGTTCCTAGGTGCATGTACTTCGTGTATTTTGTATTGGTCGTGTGATTGGACATGCAAGTAATCATAAGTGATTGCTTCTTTTTACATGTTCGGATGAACATTTACGTGTTATATGTTCATTGGAGTCATTCTTTAATGACTGCCTTTAATTGATCAAGCTTTGTGTATACATGTTATCAAATGTTTACAAACTTGGTCACGTTATACTTGCTCTTATACATACCTTGTGTTCAACTTGTCATAAGCTTAATGAAAGTTTTGTTTGTGTGCAAGTGTTTCAGGTTACAGGTATAAATGTGCAAGTGCTTCACAATTTCTAGATTAGGTGTGAGTGAGTTTTGCCATTGTTCCTAAACTCACGTTTAAGTCTAGAGTCTGTTTTAGGGGTTTTGTCACGGAATAGCCAAAGGGGGAGATTGTAAAGTTGTGATTTTCAAATATGTATTCTGTTGGCTTTTATTTCGTGCCAAATTTGATTGTAATTTTATTCAATCTTTTGTACCCTGTATTTGTTGTGGGAATTTATTGTAAGGGTTGTGTGATAGTAAGAGAGAGTATGAAGACTCAAGCAATTGAAGCAAAGAAGGTTTTCGCGGGTATCATGCGACTAAGCTTCCCGTGAGAAGATGCATGTGCCTTGCATATGACTGGAATGCGAAGAGTCAGGCTAGATGGAGACAGCTGTGTCTCGCGAGTATCTTGCGGGTAAGGCCTTCCCGCGAGACACCCGCGAGACATTTTGTTCTGCCAGACTGTACTATCTGATACACACTTTCTGCACCCACACTATATATACCCACATTACCCACAAATGATGAGGAGAGCCTCTGAGAGAAAACCCTAGCAAAAACACTTGAGAGTTAGAAATTGTTCTACCAACAATTCTCTACACATTTGTTTATGGAACTTCTTCATCTCCTACCTCTCCATTTCCATATCATTGAGAGGTTGATAGCTCAAACACTTACCACACCCTTTCAGAGTGTCAAGTGATAATTTGGTTCTGCTGGGAAGCATTGGAAGAAGCCAAGGATGGCAGATGCAACATGGAGCTTGTTGCGGGATTTGGAGAGCTAGACAAGACACGGTTCCTAGAAGCCTTGTTGGAGTAGGAGCTTGGAGGGCTTAGGTACATTGGGTAGATTAGGCTTAGAGGGTCTCTTGTTAACCCATGTATCTCAACTGATTGTCTAGTGGATCGATTACCGCTTGGAGGGCAGCGGAGAGGTTTTTCACTAAGTTCTTCAGTTTCCTCTTCGATAACACATCGGCGTGTTATCTGTGTTTGCATCTCTCTTCCCTACTCTTATTCATTTCATTTTACTGCTGTGTTGCTTTAAATATGGATTAGAGTAGCCCTCTTGCTTGTAAGCTTGTGTTTACACTATTCCGCACTTAGTATTAAGTTAGTGTAAAATCAACTAAGCCGTAACTTTGAATTGGGGGTCTAAACAGCTATTGTGTTATTTAACACATTTTCGATCTTTCAACATTCATAATGGAGTCCACTTTAATGTGAGAAGAAAGAGTACAATTTCTCTGTTCTCTGAAAGTACCTAAAAATTTTCCATTGCATTCGTTTCATAATGATTGCTCTTTAGTATAAGGCAAAATTACTAAGGAATTTTTTTTTTTTTTTTTTTTTTTTTTTTTTAAGTGTAGAATGAATTTGATTCTAATTTTTTCTCAAAAAAAAAATTTGATTCTAATTTAATTATTCGACAACAAGAGATTTTATAATCTATAATTATTTATAAATTTCCTGTAATAACATATTTCATATTCCGACTAAATATCATCTTTTATGTTAATGCATCAACGATGAATTGTAACTTTCTTAATGCCCACAAAGGAAGAAAAGAAGAAAAATAAGAAAATCTCTCCTAGAGTTTATGGAATCATTTATGCTCATTTAAAAATAGATATTTGCTCCCTCTATCTTTTCTGTCAATATATATTCCCTAAGACACGAGACCATAAGAGATTTATTTATTAATTTTAATTTATTATTATTATTATTATTTTAATAATGCTTTTGACATGTGGAAAATTAAATCATCATCTGAAAGTGTGATTTTTTTTTTTTGAAAAGTTGAATTTGGTGAAAAGTGAAACCAGGCTCGGCCCAAGTTTTCATAATGAAGGAGTTTCTGTTTGACATTTGCTCAATCTCAAGTCCAGCCCAAGATGGCGTGTTGTATATCAATCTTGGACAATGTAGACATCTTCCAGAACCATTGAAAAAATGGGCTAGGCAAGTTATCTCAACAATCTTGTTATGCAGAGATGGAGACTCAAACTCAAACTCTACCAATGAATATATTTAGTACAAGTTAGAAACTCAAAATGATGGGTTCTTAATCCTTGCCAGTTTAAAATTTAAATTCAACCCCGACTTGTCTTAGTCTATGAGAGGATCAAAAGTCAAAATTATGAATTTCTTTACGTCTTAACTCTCTTTCACGTGCTTTTGAGAGCTTGGGTCCATTCTATGACTTCAATATCAACAAGTGACATTTTTACTAGAAGGAAAGAATATCTCATGGAGCGATTGTATGTAATCAATTAGCCACTCACTTGGTAATTTTGTTACTCATAACCTAACTAAACATGCTAGATTATTAGAGGTTTTTCAGTGTAGATGAAGGAGGATATTCCTCCACACCTTTATTCTGTCTTAATTTTAGCTTAGAACGGTTGATTTTCTTTCAATGAAATTCCAAGCTTTTATTCTAAAAAAAAAAAAACTAGCCACCCTCTGTATTATATAAGGTTTACATGTTGTGAGGGGTCTACACACTATAAGAAGGTGAATGCATATAACAGCTACATTATAGATAATCTTTCTTACAACTTTACTTAAAAAGTTAAAAATATCTAGACAAGATGGAAAGAGAGGTGCTACGTCTACAACATTTTTACAACAAATCACAGGTGGTTAGTTGTTATTGGTTCAAATTTGAACCTAACGCTAAGATTACTTTTTTGCCCCAACAATAACAACCAGTAACAACCTGCCACTTAGGATTTGTTGTAAAAATGTTGTAGACATATCATTTCTCAGATGGAAATTGTCAATTGGACCATCAACTGAAATAATGATTTGATGTAGCAATAACAAAGTAAAAGGAACTCAAATATGAGTTTGATCTCCGCTTACATCAAAAAACCAATTGGTATTTTACTCTGATAACAAAGAGCAGCCATCATAATCAGACGACATAGATTGGGTCTATCTCTTAAAAAAACTCAAATATAAACTAGATATGGAAAATGCAAATATATAGGAGTAAAAAGTTTCTTAAAAGAAACACATTCCTTGTATGATATCCTCCATGGAACTTGGAAGCTAGCCAGCCCAACAAACTAGACTAGTGGACCCTTTTTTTGGAAATTTCCCCCTGCAGTAATGCCACGGCCTAAAAAACACTGTTGGGTGCATCTGTAGATTTATTCAAGAAAAGGAAAAAAACAAAAACAAAGAATAGGAAAGGCCCTAGCCTGTTGGGAATGGTAATATATATATATATATATATATATATATATATATATATATATATATAAACTTCATTCACTTTTCAAAATCTAATTTTCACAACAATAAAATCCATAATTAAATCATCCAAATATATCACACAAAACAAACCAAAATAATATCAAATACTGTAATCCTAATATTTTGTAAATCACAAAAAAAAAGGAAAAAAATAAACAAGAGAGGCAAAAGGATTTGGTAACAAACCTGAAAAAAAAAAAAAAAAAAAAAAAAAAAAAAAAATCGAAGTCATGAAAAGATGAGATGGTAGGAGCGGTGGTCCTTGGCGGTGAGGGAAGGGGGTGAAGAGAAGGAATGGTAGTAAGATTGGTGAGCTGAGCATGTGGAGTGGTTCTTTTGCTGGTTTAATGGGCTTTGAGAATAACAAAGGAGGAGGATGAGAGATATAGAGAGGCGTTGATGGGTTTTGATGAGAGAGAAAGAGAGTGATTTGTATTGCCATGTATGTATGTGAGAGAGAGATTGTTAACGTTAGGTTAGTCGAATCTCGCTTAAAATAGCGTACTTTTGGCATGCGTGATGATCACTTCACAAGTAGTATACTTTTGGCAAAATGGTCACTCCACAAGTACAAAATTCTTGTGGGAGTGGGTGGTTAGCCAAAGGTCTTGATAACTTTGTAACTTGGATAGAAGAAACTCCATCTTTTATTGAATCCGCAGTGATTCAAGATGCTTTGTTATTCTCTCATTATTAATAAAATTCACGTATTTCTCATCAAAAATATATATATATATAAAATAAAATTTCTATCTTATATTAAAAAATTTAAGTAAATAAATAAAAAATATCTCTCTTAAAATTGGTCATGTGTAACGTACAAGACCATTGCATATATATCGCTTAAAATTGGTCATGTGCAACATACATGACCAATGCATATGTATCGATTGAGACATTGTGTTGTGATCTTTTTTTTTTTTTTTTAATAAACGTGTGGTGGTCCTGGTGGAATTTATGTTACTATAAGACATTATTGACACTAACTCGAACATTTAATTAAATCCCCACAGTTACTGACTGTAGACATTATCGATACTCACTCGAACCTTTAATTAAAAATCTATCCCCACAGACAGTAGAAACATTGCGTGGTGGAATTTATGTTAAAGAAGATGAATTGCATTTCCGAGAGGTGAGAGATCTAAGTGAATCTCGTGTCGGACTTTTTTCTCGATTGAGCACCAAAGAACGAGGTTTGTGTGTACGTATTTATGTGTTGTTAGATTGTCAACAACTTCTTTAATTCTTTTCCTTATTTAAAAATGGAGGTAACGCTTGTTTTTTATACTATTTTCTCTGTTATCTTATCTGCTAGTTTTCTATGCTTTCTCTGTTTTTGCTATTTATATATTTTTTTAAGTAATTTTTTCCTTATCTTTAATGCGAGCTATATTCATTGCTTGATTATTTATGCTTGTAAGTTATATTTATTGTGTACTACTTTGTTATACATAGGGAAATGTTAACGAGTGCCCTTAGAGAATTAATTAACAATCCAATTTAAGAAAGTTTTGACATCACTTTTATGGAAAATGAAAAAAGCTGTCAAAATATTAATTATTATTATTTTTTCCATAAAAACTTTCTTTAACTGGATTATTAACCAATACCCTAAGGGCATTTGTTAACATGACCCTTTTATATAACAATCTCTAGCAGTATGGTTTTTATATTACTTGTTGAAATGGATAATAGTTATGCCCCCTTCTCCAGTGAAAATTTATGTGTTTTTGAGCTTGCTGTCTCTGTCTATGTCGAGAGCAAGGGCATGGTAGGTTAGGAACCACGGACACAAACACAAACACGAGTACAACATAGCAACATGAGTAATTTTTGAAAAATTATAATATAAAACAACCAGTACAATATTAGTATGACACGGATATAACAAGAGTGTGACACCCTAAATGAAATGTCCGGGTCTCGTCGATGGTAGGTGGTTTCACTTTCCCTTTTTAGGGAAAATTTTTTTTAATTTAATTTAATTTAGTGTGAGAATTGCTTATCAGATGTATGCATGCAATACTTTGTGGCTTCTCTATTTGACTATTTAAATTTATGGGATATTCTGTTTTAACAAATTTTCTTTGAAGCTTGCGGTGACTCAAGCTCTTAATGCAGAGGCGACAAGAAGGAAGAGGGAGTGTCAAAGATTGAGATTTGATTAAAAAATGATCTTAATGCATTAATCAAAGTGTTTACACAGTTTTATATACAGCTAAAACAGAGAAGATAACTAAGTTAATAAACTAACAAACTCTAACAAACTCACTCACGTGTCAAGCGTGTGAACACTTAACTCATCTACAACCTGTACACAAAACTACAAGCCGTTTATGAGACCACAAGTACCAAACTACAAGTAGTTTAGGAACCTTCTCTAATCACTGTTTCTTCTTCTACTCTGCAGTTCAGCTTGTCTTCTGTTGAAGTACTAGAAAGCTTCTCACTCTTCTTGTCAACAATCTGATAGGAAGGAACTTATAGCGACCATCCTAGCTTTGTGAAGGGACATTCAAGCCTGCCAAGATCAGCTGGACAACCTCCCACTCTACAACCCCAATGAACCTATTCTTCATCTTTAAAGGAAAACTAGTTACTAAGCCGTGTGATGCACAGAATAGTTGAACAATTTTTTTAAAATTTCACTTTGCTTAAAGTTATGATCTGGAAAAAAGAAAAAGAAAATATACACAAGAGATTACTAGTACTAACAAAGTAAACCTGTTTTTTCCTTCAATCCTATACTTGCAAATACTTGATTAACTGCTTACTAATAAAGAAAATATATATATATATATTTATATATATACACACACACGGTCAGACCATGAACCTTATCCACCCACCCTAAAAGTTCTTATATAGAAATATCACAAAAATAGAAAGAATGTAGGGATCGGAACACTCAAAATTTATAAAGCAACAAATGAATTATATCATTTTTTTTTTTTTTTTGATAATTGAATTATATCAATTGATATACCAACATAGTATCACATTAAACGTCCTAAGTCTCAAGCACGAAGTTCATCATTGTGTTGTTCAATCAAATTAGCAAAATGCAAAAAATGCCACTTTTCTTTCCTAGATATTTATTTGAATTAAAAATATATATAATTAATCTTAAAATTTGTAGACAATAACGTTTTCTTTCTAAGTCAAATTAAAAGTGACAAATAAGAAGTACAATAAGGAATGGTTATATAACTAGTCATCTTTGGCCATGTTCCTTCATCAATTGCCTTGGAGGTAACAGCAACTTCTCAATTTATGGCTTTAGCATTTGCTTCAATAAATTTTTTTTTTTTTTTTTTTTAAATAAACATTTTAGAGGTAGACTTTATCAATCTTGGGAATTAACTATTCAATTTTCTATCAAAGCTCATGTACCTTGAGTTGGATATGATGGAAATAAAATGTTGAGTTTCGATATTCAGTGTTGCAATATCTCATGAGTATCATCTCTATGTAAAATATTTGAAGTAAAATGTGAACTTCAACTTTCTTGATAAGTTCTGATACTGATACAATTTACCTTTGAGTTACCTATAAAAAGGGATACCAAGAAGTGAAGTTTGTTCATTAAGCAATCAGAGTAGAAATTTGTGCATGCATTTGGTCTCTGTTTTTCAATTGAACCAGTTCTAATGAATTTCTTAGCAAAGCCATAATTGTGTTCTTTATTTAATTTGTTAAGTCTCATTAGACTCCTATATTGGGAAGCACCTCAATGCTCATTTCCTAATTTCTCAATATATTTGGGAAAGTATCATTGCATTGAAGGATTTATGTATAATGCCAAGGGAAAAGTAATTTAACATTTCATTGCCTTTAATATTGGGAGGCTCTCTAACCTAGCTATTCTAGTATATGGTAAAATTCTAAGATTCAAGTGTAACGTCAAAAAACTTTACCAACTAATAAGATATTCTATTAATTTACGTTTCAAAAGTATGATTTGATTGAAAAATATATGTATAATGTTAAAAGAATTGCCAATTAATTAATTTAATATTCCAATGTAACTATTGATTTTTTTTTTTTTTTTAAGAAAAAGATATCTTTATATCAAAAAAAATTGGATGTCATAGGGAATGTAAAAAGAAGTAATAAAAGAAGAAAAGAAAAGAAAAAAAATAAAAACAACCTTATTATCATATTATGTCCTGGCTATCAAAAATTCAAAACCATTGGGTGACCTCTGAGTTGAGTTGTGACCAAAGGCAAGGTTTTTTTTTTTTTTTTTTTTCGTTTTTGAGAGGATGATGACCAAAGGCAAGTTGGTTTTGAAATTAAATAATTATAAACCCACTATAGCTTCCAAGCTTCACTTATCAACAAAATGCCAGATAAACAATTAGCATACGGTGAATGTACAGTAGATTGGCACAACAAAATGCAAGATAAACAATTAGCATATAGTGAATGTATAATAAGAATAATGCTTTTGCACAATATTCATTAAGCCATTTCTACAACAAAGGTCTAATAATTTAACAATTTACATTTCATGGACATTCTTATGTCCTTCAAGGTAGGTATGCTCCATATGTGATTGTGATTGATAGCACATGGTAGAGATTTTAAAGTTCTTGAATGGATTATTTAAATCATCTAACACAATCTGCAACCAAAAATCCAGAAATAAAGAGTAAGAAAGACATAGCTTGATATTGATTATCATAAAGAAGAAGAATTCAAGATAAACGAACCTTATTGAAGACCAACTGGGCTATATTCATGCATTACCCGGAAAGTCTTCAACCAAGATATAATGTTGAAGTCTGGTAAATCACTGATCCGATAGATCAATGTCATCTAATACACACTCTCATGAGGTTACATCAATAAAAAATTTCTAGTGGAAGGAAAGGTGGAAGATGGTCTATTTATATCAAAATTGCTTATGCATATCATTTCTCTTGACATCTATAAAAGTAAATACCACAGGAACATGCCATATGCAAATTTCAGCATGCAAATAAAGAATGGACAATCACAAATTGGATTTCTTAACATAAATGTAAGGCGTATTTATAATGTTTCCAAATAAAATAGACTATTTAACATAAATGTAAATGAAATGGTTCCAACTACGTTTCCTAGTATATTTCCAAATCATTATCATATATTGGATTCCTTACCAAAATGAACTACTGTATGCATTTAATTTATTATCTTGCCACTATATGCGTTGGTAATTAGTTGTTTCCTTGGTATTAGTTATTTGAATCATGGGAAATTATATGCTTTCCAAAATAAGATCAATAGATTTTTTTTTTACTAGGAAAATAAAATTATTGCTGGAATTAGATCAAA